>ML661322.1:5405056-5705415 GCA_007570785.1 Antilocapra americana
GTGTGTGTGTGTGTGTGTGTGTGTGTGTGTGTGTTTGGGGAGGTAAATATAAAACTGAACATGGGTCCACTGGGTGGAAAAAATTGATGAGATGTGAAGGACCAGAAAAGGAGCAAGGTAGATTTGTGTGTTCCTTATGCATGGTAGAGAAGAGAAGTGGATTAGAAGAAGTGTGGACATTTTGGTTAAGTTGAACTGAAGGTAGATCATTGGACAATACCTTTTTCTGCTCCCCATCTAAATATTA
Organism: Antilocapra americana; assembly: GCA_007570785.1. Taxonomy (NCBI): domain Eukaryota; kingdom Metazoa; phylum Chordata; class Mammalia; order Artiodactyla; family Antilocapridae; genus Antilocapra; species Antilocapra americana. The sequence continues at coordinate 5,405,304 of ML661322.1, forward strand.
TGAAAACACAATAAATCCAATTCCATTTTAGCTTTTTAACCTTGTTTAAAAATTTTTTCTCCTTATAATTATTTCTAACTTTTTACTGGAGCTGAGGATAAGGTGGTGATCTTTCATTTTCCTATATTTTGTGTTCCTGGGATCCAGGAGCTATGAATTTTACTTCCTACCTTTGCTCCCCAGTTGCTGAGTGGTCTCAGTCAAGGCTTTTGATCTCCTTTTGGATCTGAAAAAGAAACACCAGTGAAATTAATCTACATCTCAAGTGTTAGGTCCCTCAAAGTAGCAAATTTCAGCATTTCCCCTGACAGATAAGTCTGAGGTGAGGCAACTTTATCATTCACTTTGCAGGGAAGCAGGAAATGTAAAGACAAGGGCAGAAAGAGACAAAAAGATGACAGAGTGAATTAAACCTTTCTTTACTTTTAAATTTTCAGCAGTTTGATTTGAGAATTAGGTGAGCATGCACGTCAGTGTCTTTGGTAGGGACATGCAGGAGAGAAAAAGAGCCAGCTTGAGGTGAATATCTTTTGATGAGAAAAAAACAAATTCAGGTATCTGTGGTAACACTGTTTGTCTCCTTGTTTATCTCCTGAAACATCCCTCGATCTACACAGAACCACCAGAGAAAAACCACTGCCCCAAATAGATCTTAGAGAGCTGACCTGAAAATTGAGATGAGTGCGGTGCTTACACTGTGATCTTGGTCACTGTTGAATACCTGCTCCCGTCCCATATGTGCACACATTCTTCCTACTGAATTTTTTTCTATTTGGGAAAGCTGGCTTGAGCCCTAATTCAGAATCCACCCTCCTTACTCTGTTAACCAGGTCAGGCAATTCATAGAAATGATTCCTGACAATAAATGGATTATACAAAATATACATTATTATTATTATACAAAATATACATATAATACATAACATATTGTACAAAATACATCATCTAACGATTACTCTGCTGTTGAGAACAAAATCTAAAATTCCTAGCAAAGAGTCTGAAAAGATGTTCCTTTGCAGAGTTGAGGCTTAGAATTCTGCCCCCTACTTAATAGATGGGATGTGGAGTGCTGACATTTTAGAGCTGAAAATCACCAAAGGCTTAGAGAAGAAAAACACACATGAAGCCCGTTGATTTTCAGTTCTGTGGTTGCGTGGCCTGGAAACTCCCATAACTGTGAATTTTGATGCCATCCCCAAAAGGGGAGATTCTAGATCTAATATGAATGAATGCTCCCTAAACTTCTCCTGAAACAAACAAACAATAAAGCTGAAAGAAACACACATCAGCTTAGTTTTACTAATAGCATGCTGTCTGGAGAAGAATTTAAGGTTTTCGCAAGTGTCCAAATAGATTATTTTTCTAATTTTCCCTGAGTCTGCAAAGCCATATTCCTTCCACAAATACCTGTTTTGTGTCTGTTTTGTATCGGGTTGTGATCTAAGGCATTGGATACACGAGGAAATGTGGTGATTCCAGGGAGCTTAAAGCCGGCATTATTTTTCTTTCTATAGTAAAGAGAATCTACTGCAATTTCTGTACCCTTTTCTCTGTCTTGGTCTCATGGACCAAGTTTCACCTTGGTTTCCCATCATAACTTCCACCATTATGTGAGTGATTTTTAAGTCTTTTTCAGGACTTTTAAAATCTCTCCTAAGCTGTGGTCTAAGATTTTCAACTTTCTGCTTTTTGTACTTACATTCATCTCAAGCTTAGATTCACTGACACTGTGCACAGATATCTTCCTTTCTTGTCTGCCACCTAGATCATTCTCATAACTTTTCTCGTTCTCTTAAAGGCACAATATTCCCTAACTGCCTAGCTGGGCTCCCCTCTGTGGGCCCTTACATGGCAGCATGTCAAATGGTCCTTTAATTCAGCCTCCCCTACGTGTTCCCCACCACTTCTTCACTCCCATCACCATCTCATTCTGGTTTGACTTATTATCTCCTGCCAGCTCTGTGATAGTTTCTCAGTTTGTCCCCCATTTCCCCCTCTCTTCTCTGTTTTTGGCTGTGCTGTGTCTTTGCTGCATGGGCTTTCTCTAGATGCTTCACGTGACCTTAGATGCCCCTAGGCATGTGGGATCTTTGATCCCCCACCAGGAATTGAACCCATGTCCCCAGTTTGGAAGGCAGATTTTTAACCATTGTACCACCAAGGAAGTTCCTCCTCTCCTTTTCATCTTAAACACAATGCTCACTGCTGATTGCTATTAACAAAGCATCGTTTCTTCAGCACTCAGCCTTCTTTATGGTCCAGCTCTCACATTCATAAATGACTACTGGAAAAACCATAGCTTTGACTAGATAGACTTATTAACTAAGTGATGTCTCTGCTTTTACTACACTGTCCAATTTTATTGAATAATCATTTTACTCCTATCAACTTCCTTTTGGCCACAAATAAACTCTAAACTAAGTTGTTTTTTTTTATGTCTATCTTAATTTCTCATATGGTGTATAGCCAAATATCTGGCCATGTTAGATACTCCAGACTATTTGGTGAATTTTTTAATGCTTTAATTTTTTTCATTCTTTTTTTAAAGAGAGAATTCCTTAGTCAACTGATTAATGGGAGATAGTAAAAGAAGGGGTAGATTAGGGCTCTGCAGTCAGATGTCAGGCTTCATATACATGCTACTATCCTTGTGACCTCTGTTGTTGTTCAGTTGCCAAGTCATGTCCTACTCTTTGTGATCCCATGAACTGCAGCACGCCAGGCTTCCTTGTCCTTCGCTTTCTCCCTTAGTTTGCTCAGACTCATGTCCATTGAGTCATTGATGCCATCCAATCATCTTATCCTCTGTCACCCCCTTCTCCTCCTACCCTCAGTCTTTCCCAACATCAGGGTCTTTTCCAATGAGTTGGCCCTTTGCATCAGGTGGCCAAAGTCTTGGAGCTTCCGCTTTAGTATCAGTCCTTCCAATGAATATTCAGGGTTGATTTCTTTTAGGATTAAATGGTTTCATCTCCTTGCAGTCCCAGGGACTCTTAAGAGTTTTCTGCAGCACCACAATTCAAAAGCATCGTTTCTTCGGCACTCAGCCTTCTTTACGGTCCAGCTCTCACATCCATACATGACTACTGGAAAAACCATAGCTTTGACTATATGGACCTTTACTGGCAAAGTGATGTCTCTGCTTTTAATACACTGTCTAGGTTTGTCATAGCTTTTCTTCCAAGGAGGTACTTACTTGTTGTTTAATCTCTCCGGACTTTGATATGAAGACACGTGCAAGGAGGATAGCGTTAATAGATTGAGGTTGTTGGGGGGAGTGGTTATGCTCATTTATGTGGAGTGTTTAGAATAATGCCTGGTGCAGGGTGGACACTCAGGAAGCCCCAGTTAGCAATCTCTACTACTGTTGTTTCAAGTGCTGCTGGAATTCAGAGAAGAGCGAATTCTGTGCAAACTGGAGTAACTGGAAGAAGCTTCCTGCAGAAGGTAGGACAGGAGTTGGGGAGGAGAAGGTGCATTGCACTTTGTCTTCCTCAAGGTCGCACGGCTAGTCACGCAGATGGTGCGGTCCGGCGTCAGCCACAGAAGTGGGGCTGCTTTTCAATCTCTAAGTCCTTTTGTTCAATAAAACAAGGATTTTTAGGGTGTTTTTATCTCCCCTGCACCTGGCCCACATTTTCAGTGAAGACCATCAGGACTCAGAGGTCAGGGCTTCCTCCTGGTGCCAAAACCTCTGCTCTCAGCCTTGCTCAGCCCGTCAGCCCAGGAAACATCTGCGAGGGCGGCTGCTCGGTGACACATTCTCAGCATCAGCCAGACTGGCCGAGGGCAGCCTGCTGGGCTCACCTCCTCCGGACCGCAGCGGAGAGGCCCAGGAAAGAGAACTGGGAGGCCGGGCTTGTCACCTGGACCCAGAGGGCTCCGATGACGTGATCCTATTGTTTAAAGAGCAGCCGTCTGATGCTTTGTTCCTGTTAGTAAAATAAATAGAGCCTCCCATTTCTATGGTAATGCCTGAGCAGCCTGCCCAAAACAGGCCTGATGGTCCCACCTGGACGTGGTTGCCGGGACTCTCAGTGAGCAGCAAGTGGGAAACTAATGACTTGCACAGCTCTGGCCTGATGAATAGCTTTGGAGGGAACTTCCTGGAGTGGGTGGGGGATGCTCCACCAGGCATCTTGATTGCAGAGGCTATTTTGAAGCTTTTTTTTTTTTTGACTCCCAGAAGGACAACAAATTGATAGAGATTGATTTTCTTTGAAGGCTGTTCATGGTTCACTCACCTTTCACCTCAACACCCAGCCGCTGGGCCAATCCTCCTCCCACCCCAGCAGTGCTCCCCCCACTCCATTAGTGTTCCCCCCTACTCCATTAATGCTCCCTCACAATGTTCCCTCCACTCCACCAGTGTTCCCCCACCCCATCAGTGCTCCCTACACTCCATCAGTGTCCCCCCAGCTCCATTGGTGCTCCCCCACTCCATCAGTGCTCCCCTAAACCATCAGTGCTCCCTCCATCCCATCAGAGGGTTCTCCCCAAGGAAGCCTCATCTAGAAGAGGGTGTCTGCAGTCTGGGTGGTACTCTCAGTGGCTTGGTTTCCTGCATCCAGCCTGCTTCCTGCTTCACTTCCAACTCTTGTCGTTCTTACTGTGAATGGGTTCAGCCCTAGCTGGAGATGAGGAAAACCAATTCCTGTTTTCAGAAAACCAATTCCTTCTCTATCTCCAACATCCCATGCCTGCGAACAGCAGAGGGAAAAGTTTTCTGTTTCCAGTGGCCCCAGGAAACCACTAGTTTTCCTTTTGAGACCTGCAAGGTAGAACAGAGCTCTGTCTGCTGAGATGTTTTACCTTATCTCTCCTAGTGGACTATGCCAATGAGTCCTGAAGTGCATTTCCTAAAGGGTATGAATGGCAGTGCCAGGGTGGGATGGCATGATGGGTTGGTCAGTAGATGGTTTCTAACTGGGAATGAGAGAAATGAGGTCTGAGGTGCTTGAGCTTGGAGTTATTTGTAAACATGTACCCAGGAGCCCATCACTCCCTTCTCTCACTGGGGGCTTCTGTGATTGGTGTGTGTTTCCCTTTGAGATGGAAATGTGCACATGGCTCCAGGCTGGAGGCCAGGAACTCACAGCTCCAGGAGGAGGCTCAGGTTGAAAGTAGGAGAGCAGAATTCATCTGGTCTCTCCTTCCACTTCCTTCCTCCACACTTTGTCTGAAGTTTTGTTTCTCTTCTGGTGTTCTCTTTCCCAGCTCACATTCTTTCTGGTGCTTAGGGATCTCTCCCCATTTTCAAAAGAAAATAAACGAAGCCACAGAACAGGCTTACCCCACTCTTAAAAATACCCAGGGGGTGGGGGTGGGGATAAAAATGTCTAAATCTTAAACCTAAAGTGTGATTTGGGAGATGGGTGTTCTATGCTCTGCCATGAATAATTCAGAGCAATAAGGAGTTTCTGTTTTCTGAATGGCTTTAGATGAACTAAAAGAACACATCGATTGGGGTATCAGGCAGCAGAGCCAAGGCGAGGAAACTCAAGAAGACAGTTACCAGGGACTTGTGCAGCGTTTCCTCCAAGTGAGAGATACCACATCTGAATTCAGAGGCTTTTACATAATGGGGCTAAAGGTTGTTTTCTTTGTTAAAAAATTAGGGTATGGTTGCTTACAATGTTGTGTTTGTTTCTACTGTACAGCAGTGTGGATCAGCTATAAGTATACACATATCACTTCCCTCTTATGCCTCCCATTCCTTTTCCCCATCCCATTCCCCCAGGTCATTACAAGGTGAGCTCCCTGTGCTGTACAGCGGTTTCCCAGAAGCTCTCTATTTTACACGTGGTTGTGTATATATGTCAGTCCCAATTTCCCTACTTCATTCTCCATCCTCAATGTCCACCAGTGAATGTGTACATCTCTGTTTTTGCCCTGGAAATAGGTTCATCTGTACCATTTTTCTAGATTCTACATATATGTGTTAATTCAGAGATGTGAATGGACCTAGAGCCCATCATACAAAGTGAAATAAGTCAGAAAGAAAAAAAGAAGGTTGTTTTTCGAAGTGCAGTCTTCATTTGGGGCAACTTTCTACTTATTCCAACTGCAGAATTCTAAACTTTTCTGGGGCCCCTTCTTTGGGGACCCTGCTTGGACAAAACTACAGACAAAACTACAGCTGTAGTGTCCCTGCAGTCCTAGAGTTTTGTAAGACCCTAGAAGATAATATTTAAGACTAGAAAAAAGTTCCTGTTTCTCCAATTAAAAAATAAGATTGTAGATAAAAATAATAAGTTCACTACTCATGATGCCAAATAATCTACAAGTCAACACAGAGATGATCTATAAGCTCTAGTTATGTAATATGTAGGTACACTATAATATGTTTGATGTATTATGATGTAGCATCTCCTATATTTAATAAGTTTAATTTGTAAGAAGTTTGTATGATGACTCTGCTTCAGGCCTATGTGATGAGACATCAGTTTAAAATTTTGAATTGCAGAGAAATAGAGCAGCATAAAAGTAAGAGTTCAGGTCCTAGATTCAAACCCAGTTAAAATTCAGAATTTTTATCTGACCTAGGGTAAATTCTTTACCTCTCAAGTTTCTTTTTCTCATTAACTAAGTAGAAATCAAAATAATTGTATTTCTTTTATAGAATTTTTTGAAGGAGAAAAGTCCTTTTGTCCAGTAATTGGAACACAGAAAGCACTCAGCAAGCTTTTAATTGCAATTCTTGTTTTTCTGTTGATCAATAATGGTTTGCCCTTGGTGATTGCTATTAGTACTCTTGACCCTGGGCTCTAATTGAGATTTAGGCTGCCTCTAGAAATAAAATTCATACCTAAAAGAATAAAAATGAACCAGTAGTGGGACTTCCCTGGTGACCCAGTGATTGAGACTCCACACTCCCAGTGCAGGGGACATGGGTTCGATCCCTGGTTGAGGAACTAAGATCCACATACCACAGGGTTCAATCAAAAAAGTAAAAATAAATTAAAAAAAAATGAACCAGTAGTAAGAAGATTTAGAACAATGAGCTTCAGATCTTGATGACAACGCTGTTATTGCTTCCAACTGTCCCATGTAATGTGAGCACCTCTGAATGACAAACCTAGAAGCATGTCCCTTGGGCCAGAAGTCTCTCACTTGGCTGCTTTATTCTAGCACTTTTGGCTTAAAGAACAAAACTCCGCATAATAAACAAGCTATGTTTATTGTTGCTTGGAACTATTTGCAATAACAGCCATTTCCATTGTCTAAATGTCCTCTTGAAGTCTAACAGATCCACCACACTGTCTCATCACTTCCTCGTTACAGAGCCATCACAGCCTTCCTGGACTCTTTGTGGACCCGTTGCTGTCTTTCTTTATCTGACTTACTCCTCTTCATCCTTCCAAACCTGCTCAGATGTGTCTCTAAAGAAGCCTTGCCTAATTCCATCAGTTTACATGGGTACAGTGTTTTTCAGCTTCCTGTGATAACATCCAGTTTCTCTTATGTCAGACTGTGTCTGAGTTCAGTCGAATCAAAACTGATAAATGCTTTACTCAATATCTGTGTTTGTGCATGCTCAGTCACTCAGTCCATGGCATTCTCCAGGCAAGACTGCTGTACTGGGTTGTGATTATCTCCCCCAGGTGATCTGCCTGACCTAGGGATTGAACCTGCATTTCCTCTGTCTCCTGCATTGACAAGTGGGTTCTTTACCACTGAGCCACCTGTTGCTGTTGTTCAGTCACTCAGTTGTATCTGACTCTTTGTGACCCCATGGACTGTAGCACGCCAGGCCTCCCTGTCCATCACCAACTTCTGGAGCTTACTCACACTCATGTCCATCAAGTCAGTGATGCCATGCAACCATCTCATCCTGTTATCCCCTTCTCCTCTTGCCTTCAATCTTTCCCAGTATCAGGGTCTTTTCTAGTGAATCAGTTCTTCACATCAGGTGGCCAAAGTATTGGAGTTTCAGCTTTAGCATCAGTCCTTCCAATGAATACTCAGGACTGATTTTCTTTAAGATTGACTGGCTGGATCTCCTTGAAGTCCAAGGGACTCTCCAGAGTCTTCTCTAAAACCACAACTCAAAAGCATCAATTCTTTGGTGCTCAGCCTTCTTTATGGTCCAGCTCTCGCATCCATACATGACCACTGGAAAAAACATAACTTTGACTAGACAGACCTTTGTTGCCAAAGTAATGTCTCTGCTTTTTAATATGCTGTCTAGGTTGGTCATAACTTTTCTTCCAAGGAACAAGAGTCTTTTAATTTCATGGCTGCAGTCACCATCTGCAGTGACCTGGAGCCACCTGGGAAGCCCAATTAAATACCTGCAAGGTGTTGTAATAATATTATTTAAACCTAGTCAGTTGCAACTTAATTCACATAGCTCTGTATGTGCTATATTCACCGTATGATTTAGGAGTATCTTAATATGAAATGCAAGAATGAGTCTATGAAAAGAAAAACCTCCCAGGCATGTGAAGATCTTAAAAGACAAAGCTGTTAATGATCAAGCCCTTGAGAGTTCTCATGAAGAATAGTATCGAGTAGGGAATATCTCTGTAAGACTAGGGACAATTCTGTCTGGGTTTGAATCAGTTTTCTACTAGTTAGTGATTGTATGAGTTAGGTGAGTCATTGAAATTCTCTAAGCCCCAATTTTCTCATCAGGAAAACTGGAAAAATAATAGTAATGAACATTGTGGTTTCTTCTGCACCTGAGTGCCATGTGGCATTAATGACCACATCTAACGGATGGAGAGTTCCCAGGAAGCACTCTGCCAGGAAGACTGCGTCGCTTGGCTGACCACTGTGTATATGGGGCTCAGAACCCAGCCTGGGAATGTGGAACTTCTCATTAGTGTTGGCTGACAGCAGTGCTGGTACCCATCGGGCATTCAGTGAAGGAAAGTTCATCCGGACTGGTCCACAGCCTCCTAGTTGCCTGTCTCACCTCACTTCATTTTTCACTCAATAATCGGAATGTTTGTTCATTGCAAACTTAATCCTAGGATTCCTTTTAGCCAATTATTTCTTGGAGCTCCGGTACCTTGAGGATAACGTTCATGCTCTTGGGCATGGCCTTCAAGCCTCCTGGGGTCTGGGCTCCACCTGGAGAGCCGTGCTCCTCTCCTGCTCCACTTACGCTGCTCCTCTCTGGTCTTTGGGCAACGTGAGACCCCTCTTTCCTCTGCTCCTTCTGTCTGCTGTGTCTCCCAGCTCTCAGCCTACACCCTGGAGTGTGCCATCATTAAAAGCTCACGCTAATACTATTTCCTCTTTGAAGGTGTTTTTGATATTCTCCTTGTCCATCCCAAACAATTTTAGGCTCTTTGTGTACATTACTATTTTATGTATATATGTGTGTATGTGAACATATATGTGTGTTCACATCAGGCTGTACTGTTTTCAGTATGTCTCTTATCCCCAGCAAACTGTAATCTCCAATGTGTTAGTCTGAAAAGAATTTCCTGACATCTAGTAGAGTGTCTGACATAAAGGGTATTATAAATAAATGTAGATAAAATCTTGCTATGTCTCTTAATTGAGTGAAGGATTGGGTTGAGGGGATGGCTGATTCAGTGGTTGGCTGAATCAATGAATAGTCTTATATGGTAAGGGCTCCCCTGGTGGCTTGGTTGGTAAAGAATCCGCCTGCAACGCAGGACACCACCTGCAGGAGACCCAGATTTGATCCTTGGGTCAGGAAGAACCCCTGGACAAGAAAGTGGCAACCCACTCCAATAATCTTGCTTGGGAAATCCCACAGACAGAAGAGCCTGGCAGGCTACAGTTCATGGGGATGCAAGAGTCAGACACGACTTAGTGACTCAACCACCACATGGCAAGTACTGTACATACAGTCTAGTTTGAGTTGAGGGCTGTTGTGATTATATAGGTAGGAACGTACTTATGGGTTTAATGAGGGTTTTTTTTTTGTGTGATGGTGTTCTTTTCCTCTTTCTAGTATTTATTGCTATGGCTGTATGACTCTAGCTTTTTAAACATTTATTTTTAATTGAAGGATAATTGCTTTATGATATTGTTTTGGTTTATGTCATAAATCAACATGAATCAGCCATGAGTGTATATATGTCCTCTCCCTCTTGAACCTCCCTTCCACCCTATCCTACCTCTCTAGGTTGTCACAGAACACCGGTTTGAGCTCCCTGTGACTCTAGCTTTATATAGACTAGATTAAGGTGAGGGGGAGAGGGGAGACTGGTCCCCAGGCCTGGTGCTTGTGGTCTACCTATTCTCCTCAGTTGCAAGTAAGGATGTGTCTATTCGGGCGGGGAGTTCATTTCTGACATTTCACTCTCTTATTCTTTGGAAGCTAATTTGAGAAATAGGGAGAGCCTCGTGTCTATAGCTCATACTTGCAACCTCTCCCCCTGCGGCCCAGGGGGGCCTTTTCCAGACATGGCGACATAATGTAGTTGAAGAGGTCACTGGGGTGGGCAGGAGGGTTGGGTGCAGATTCCAGAAGGCCACTTGAGCCCTCTGGACCTTCTCTCCCTCATTTATCAAAGGAGAGGTCACTGTGCCCCCTCCAGCTTGGACCTTCTAGAGTTCTGAGATGACTATGGTGCTGATAAGGATGAGCACCTATTGGTGGTGGCCTTAGGAGGGGGTCAGTGATGGGTTCAAGTCCTCCAGGCAAGCTCTGGCCCTTGTGGCATAAAATCAAAGAGGGCACGTTTTGTTAATGTGCTTTATCTTGCCCATCAGCTCTGGGAACTCATTCCACTGGGTGATCACAGTGAGGCGGCCTCCTCATGTAAGGAGACGCGATCCCAGGAGTGGCTGCCCTCTGACCCGGAGCATTACTCACCTTGTCACTAGTCCCAAGACTGGCCCACTGCCTGTCGGGAGCTGCAGCTGGGCCAGGAATGAAACAGGATGCTTGCTGGGAGAGGGGGCAGGGTGGAGACCAACGGGCTGGAGGAAGATGCAGCCCGGACCAAACACACATTTATGCTCAGCTTGAGAGCTTGAGGAAATGTGACTGCATCGTGATCTGGGACAAAGACATGGCTAGACGGGCCCCTGGGAGAAGTGTCTGGATGCTGGTACCCAGACGGGAGGAAAAGATCATTGCTTTGCCAAACCAAACAGTCAAAGCATGAGGGGCAGCCTTGGCTGATAGGATGGTGGCTCCAGTCACCTTTGCCTGTGTTTCTCTTCTAATGCAGAGATTTGCCTGCAATAACAAACAACAGGCAGCAGCCCAGATCTCAGTTCCTGACAGGCTCCATGGCGGGAGAGAGAACAAACAGTATAAAAAGCCAGCCCAGGCTAAGAGCTGCATTTAACAAGGAGCAAGCTCATCCCAGTGGATGGAGCCTTGAATGTTCTCCAGCAGCTGTGGGTCTGGAGGGCTCAAGGATAAAGCCTTCCAAGAGGAGGTCATGCACTTGGGTAGATGTTACCCCAGGTACCCTAACCTGCTCCCAGAGACTAATGAACGATGAAAAGAGGTGATTGGAAGATGCTCAGGGCATGGAGGGAAGAAAGGTTTCAGTAATATCAAGAAGGAGTCAGTGACCAAAGCTATAAACCACCATGCTTTCAGGTTGGACCTGGCCTCTGCAACTGGCTCGTGACCTTGAGCAAGTTCATTAATCACATGGACTGAACTTCAGTTCTCATCTTGCTTGTGGGAAATGGGAGGAAATCCCTATTGAATTAAGTTTGAAAACAGATGGTGAACTGAGACGTTTCAAATATGATAGCCACAGATACACAGAAGTATTGTGCTTTCCTTCATCAACGTATGTGACTGAGTTCATTCTTCTCATATTGCAGACAGTTCTTTTATGGAGAGCAGAGAGGAGAACTAGAAAAGAGAGGAATGCCATATTTTTGTAAAGGACATGTTTGCCTTCCCTGATGTTTGCCCACAAGGGTAGAGGTTTTGAGGGGAGAGTTAATGATCACTCTGGCAGGACACACCCTCAGAGATTCCCTAAACTTGAGAATAAAGTGGAGATTGCAATGATCACCAGTTCTATATCCTAAGAAACAGAAGAGTTAGGCGGTGTGTGTTATGTCTCCAAGCCCAACCTCTTCGATTCGGGTTTTGACTCAGGACACCAACAATTTAACCCAGAGACTGAAACACCTTTTGAGATTCCAGCTTACGACACGGAGGCCCTTCACCCTTCCTTCTGGTTTAGCGTAGCTGCTCTGCTGGACTGACAGTAGCCCAGGCAGGGCTGAAGCAGCGCTGGTGGACTCTGCCAGAGGAGCGGCCAGAGAGATGCTCACAGAACACAGTAAACAGGACATGGAGGAAATCAGGAGCTGGACTTGGGCTGTTACCGCGTACCCCCCCCCCACTACCCTGCTCACTGTCAGGAAATGGGGGGAGCTGAGAGCCACTAGGCACACAATGATGCTGCGGGAAGTGGCCTTTATAAATACGCAGGGGTCAGGGCCAAGCCCGGCAAACAATAGGGGGAATGGTGATGGAGGGCAGTGGGTGTGGAGTGTAGGGAAGGTCAGGATGACTCCATCAATGACAATAGCTGAGCAGGCAGTTGGTGGGGGTGTAAGTGCACAGGGAGGCTGGGGGTGGGGAACCAAACAATACAAATGGCCCGCGACCCTGTAGCCACAACAAAGGGCTATGGGTTCTGTAAATAGTCCGCAGAGTGTCCCATTGTTCCTTCGAGAACTTCTCCCTAGCTCCTACACGTCGAAGATCTCTGTTTTGCTCTATTTGCCGGAAGCTGCCCCTGATTCAGAGGATGCTACTCCTCACAAGCAGTCAGCAGTCTGGGCTTTTTGGCCACACTTTCTGCCTTGAGTTCATCCATTTAAGCAAATAGGCACTGAAGGCAGCTTGGGAAGCCTGGTGTGGAAGGGACAGAGGGCAACAGGCAGTGCTCCCCGACGTGCTTTTTGATGTAATCTCCCTCGATTCACTTGGATGGATAGATCCATGGGGATGGGCAGAGGAGAATATCACCCTCATTTGCCATATAGGGAGATACAGCTACCAAGGAGACCTTCCCTGGTGGCTCAGTCAGTAAATAATCTGCCTGTCAATGCAGGAGACACGGGTTCGATCTCTGCATCCGGAAGACCCCCTGGAGAAGGAAACGGTTACCCATTCCGGTAATCTTGCCTGGAGAATCCCATGGACAGAGGAGCCTGACAGGGATGGGGTCGCAAACAGTCAGACACGACTTAGTGACTGAGCAAGAGCATCCACCACCACATGCAAAGATGGTTGTGTGGTCGTGGCTCAAGTCGAAACTATAAACTCAGCAGATCAAACATTCTGCCCATCAATCCTTATTCTGTTCTCCAGTGCTTTGTTGTAAATATAATTACATGTTTAATTGGGTAATGAATTAGTCCATGGTCATTCCTTTCTCTGAAATGGGAGCGTTTTGAAGGCTGGTGCTTAGTCTCTCCTGTTGATGTGGTTTTCCCAGGGCTCAACGTAGTTCCTCCCATGAAATTGGCCCTGAGTTAATATTCACTGAGTAACTACAGGAGGCATGCTCTTTTGCTGGCTTTATCAGAGCGGCCTTAGCATAGGTCATCTAATCTAGGAAGACTTGACCATGGGTGTGTCCTCAGGGTGCTCTCTCAGGATAATGGAGTTGGTTGTGCCGACAGAGGAGGTGCTCCTTAAATATCTTGTAGCATATATGATTAATGAAAATGTTGTCTGAATTGGGGTGAAATAAAAGGTATATGAAATTCAAATGGAGATTAAGCCACTTTTTATTTTAATAATTGTTTACAACATACATTAAAAAGAAACATAGGCTTTGCCTTTTAGTGAGAAAATACTAAACAAAATGCAAATTTAGAGCTTGCTAAAGGTAGCTTAACTCTAACCTGAACCTTCACATTCTGGTAGTGAAAGTGAAACGGCCATATATTTCCTAGCAAGCCATTTTGTGTAAGGTATCACAAAAGCCTGAAAATATTCAGCTTCTTCAACCCAGCAGTTTTATTTCAGGACTCTTTCATGAAAATGCAGACAAAAAATTATAACCAAAGATGTTTATCATAGCTTTATAGTAATAATGTTTAAAGTAGGAAATAATTTTTATAATAGCAGGGGGATATTTAATTAAATTACTAGTGTGAAAAAAGAGTAGAATATTATGATGCCATTGAATTAAGTTAATTAAATTAATAGTGTGCTGTGCTGTGCTCAGTCCGACTTTTTTCAATCCTGTGGACTATAGTCCACCAGGTTCCTCTGTCCATGAGGATTCTCCAGGCAAGAATACTAGAGCAGGTTGCCATTTCCTCCTCCAGGGGGTCTTCCCAACCCAGGGATTTAACCCATGTCCCCTGTGTCTCCTGTACTGACAGGCAGGTTCTTTACCACTAGCACCACCTGGGAAGCCCCTTAATTAAATTAATGATATCTTGAAAATTCACACATACTTTGGGTCAGTGATTATTATTTGACAAAATGAAAAAATGTAGGTGCAAAATATATACAGCTTATATTCTCAGCTATGAAAAAACACATGTAAAAGACTGTAAACAATGTTGTAAACTATTAGTAGTGATGCTTTCAAGATGTCAGAATAGTGGTTTACTGTTTTTTTCTTGATATGTTTTTCTGCTTTTTATAAAAGTGAAAATGTATTTATAAACATGTATTTTATAAATGGTCTTTGAAAGTTTTGCTCTGGTAAGTTTACTTTTTAAGTTCCAAATTTTCTCTGCGAGCCTCTGGAAGGACTGAAATGTATGAGTGAGTCTCTCCAAAAAAAAAAAAAAAAGAGCAAGAGAGGAAGAGAGAGGCTTAGTTGTTAAAGGAAATATTCTTTTGATTTGAGGAAGAAATGTCATGAGGGAATCACAATTGTAATATAGGAAGACATTTTAAGAGCCCACACTTTTTTTCCCCCCTGCTGCTAAGCTGTGAATGACGAATGTGTTTAGCAGAGGCTGTGTAAAGTGGCAGCCACATGACATCTTGAGGTGAAGAAGGCATGGTCTCAGCTGCTCGAGGTTGTCGTGGTCTTTGGTATGAGAAGGCTTTCGGGTAGAAGTCTGTTTTGATGAAAGGGTGAGGTAAACAGATGACAAACAGGCAGACACCATAGGATGAAGTTAACGAACCAAGGTTAGGTCAAGAAATAAGAATTAACGTTGATTGCATACCCCCCACATGCCAGGCACTGTTTTGAGAATTTAGTGAATGTTAATTCCTTTCATCCTGGTGGCAAATCCGAGCTGCCTGCTATTACTGTCCTCATTTTAGAGATTAGTAAGTGGAGGCATAACATGCAAGCAATTTGCCCAAGGTCACGGGACTAGTGGATAAATCAGGAATTGAATTCAGGAAATCTATCTGAGAGCTCTAGCTTTTTCATCATGATCTAATCCCTCACTGATAAAAGCTCTGGACAATAGAAAGGTAGTACCTGAGTCCCAGGTGTTCGCCTTCTCATAGTCCCGGGACACATTCATCTGAACCAGAAATGGCACTTAAATAGAAAATAGTATTGTAAAAGGAAATAGCCAGTGTTCCCTTAAGACCTCAAGTCCCATTCAATACTTATTTGTTTAATAAATATTTATAGAGGGCAGGATGTCCTAGAAGGGGTGATAAAAGACTGACTCTAGAAAAACAGACAGACAGACAAGTAAGTAAGTGGTAAAGGGCCCTGAGAGCGCTTGGTGGACTGACACTGATTTGATTATGTGGATATTTTAGAGAAGACACTGACTATCAGTACAACAGCTGGGAGCTTACAGGGAGACAGATCAGGAAGTAATACAGCAATCAGGTCAGATGCACTGAGGGCTGGAAGTGCAGTCATCTGAGCTGGATGGAAAACACAGAATTAGTGACTATATAGTAGTTGGGGTACCATCAGCAAAGAATGGCACCGTCTAGCTGGATGTTGTTATAAATTTAATATAGGGATGATTTATGACCCAAAAGGATATATGCACTCCAATGCTCATTGCAGCTCTGTTTACAATAGGCAAGACTTGGAAGCAACCTAAATGTCCATCGACAGAGGGATGGATAAAGAAGATGTGGTTGTTGTTCAGATGCCAAGTTGTGTCCAACTCTTTGTGACTCCATGGTACACATATGCAGTGGACTATTACTCAGCCATTAAAAAGAATGGAATTTAAAAAATGAAATAATGTCATCTGCAGCAACATGGACGCACCTAGCAATTGTCATACTGAGTGAAGTAGGTCAGACAGAGAAGGAGAAATGTAACATGAGATTGCCTTATATGTGGAATTTAAAAAAACATTATGCAAATGAGCTTACAAAACAGAGACTCACAGAATTAGTTAAAGAATTTAATGGTTGCCAGGGGGAAGGATGGGTAGAAGGGATAATTAGAGAGTTTGGGATGGACGTGTACACCCTGCTTTATTTAAAATGGGTAACCAACAAGGACCTACTGTAGAACACAAGGAACTTTGCTCATTGTTATGTGGCAGCCTGGATGGGAGGGGAGTTTGGGAGAGAATGGATACATATATATGTATGGCTGAGTCCCTTCGCTATTCACCTGCAACTACCACAACATTGTTAATCGGCTTTATCCCAATACAAAATAAAAAGTTTAGAAAAATATATAAGGATGATTCACAGAGCTTGAGAGTGGGGATTGAGCAGTACCCTGAGGTTGGCAACATCAGGAGGCAGGAGGCTTTACTTCCTCCGAGCCTGATGGGTGACAGGAAGGGATGGTTATCAGAACCCAGAATAAGCTGTGTGGAAAGGAATTCGTGATGGGCTCTAGCCTTATGTCCAGAATATAGCCAGTCCATGGGGACCCGACAGGGAAGGAGAAGGAAAAGTAAATAAAGCAACTTTTCTCTCCTACCTCCTTCCAATTTCTGGCCTGTGCTCACCAAAGGCCAAGTGCAACTGGCAGCCAGAGTTCAAAGGAGTTCAAAGGTTTATGTCACTTAAGTCAGTCTCCTTGCGGGTATGTTTGGGAGGGGGAAGTGAGCTTGGATGGAGGGGCATCTGGAAGGTGTCTGGCTCAATTATGTATGAGCTTCCTGGGTAGCTCAGTTGGTAATCTGCCTGCAATGCAGGAGACTCCAGTTCGATTCTCTGGGTTGGGAAGATCCCCTGGAGAAGGGATAGGCCAGCCACTCTAGAATTAGTGGGCTTCCCTGGTTGTTCAGATAGTAAAGAATCTGCCTGCAATGCAGGAAGCCTGGGTTCGATCCCTGGGTGGGGAAGATGCCCTGGAGGAGTGCATGGCAACGCATTCCACTATTTTTGCCTGGAGAATGGCAATGGACAGTGGAGCCTGGCGGGCTACAGCCCATGGGGTCTCAAAGAGTCAGACACGACTGAGCAACTAAGCTGAGCACATACTACTGTATACGAGTAAGCACTCATATATAGTTGGGATGGTGTGAGTTGAATCTGTCACAAGTCCCAGGTTTCTCTGATGCTTCATTATTTCTAGGTCCTGAAATAGGGAATATAGGAAGATGTACAGAGTGAGGATGAACGTGGTGTGTTCTGCTTGGAATGCATTTTTGAAGTGCATTTGAAAAATTCATGTAAAATATCTTATACACAGTATTACTCAGCTAAGAAGAAAGGATGAGGGATGTGGAAACTGGTAGTCATCATGAGTTATCCAGGTGAGAGAGAAAGCTATGGGGAGGTGGTTGGGGAGAATATGCAGAGTGATGACTAAGGGCTGGAGGATCGCCAATCTTTAAAGATGTGATGGAAGCAAAGGCACTCAGAAGATGCTTCCAAAGAAGCACAGAAGCTTCCAGATCCCTCTTAACTTGGCCGCTGCCCATGTGACAGGATCCTTGGGTTTGGACTCCCGCCATTCCAAGGGTGTGGGATGCAGACTGGTGGGATCGTAAGCTGAGAAGGTTGAGACCTGAGCTTGTCTGCTGGGCCTCAGTATAGAAACTCAAATGCTGACCTTTCCTCTTAAAGCCTTCCTCACTTTTTGGGAAGAGCACTGTTTGACCACATCCTACCTCTCAGGGTGTTTTTAAGGATAAATGAGATAACGTCTGTAAGGCCCCTGGAGAGGAAGTACCAGTGCAGATAAGCGTATGCTCGAGTATTTTTAGCCAAGAGCGTTGGGTGTTCAGGACGTGCCATTTAGCAATTCCAGGAGCCTTGAAAAGGAAAGAGAAAGGGGTGGGGAGACAGGGAATCAGAGGCAGACAACAAACATTGTTTTTCGAGAAATCCCTCCTACCCTGAGTGTAAGAATCCACGTCAAAGGAAGCAAGCACCATGTGTAGATAAAACAGGAAGGTGACAGGTTTGCTTGCTTGCAACCAAGGCGGGGTGATGCCAAAGGGCCGGTCCTGGCAGTCCATTTGCCCTAGGGGGTGGAGGTCCAATCGCTGGCTCCTCCACTGATAATGAAAGCAAGGTTAAGTGACTCTCTGTCCTGGACTGAATGGCAGGAAACACCTTCATCACCCATGACTCTTGGAGAGAGTGGCTCGGGTGGGGGTGGGGCGTGCATTTCCTGCCCAGATTCCAGAAAGGGTGCTCAGACTGTTTTGAGGCATGAACCTGCCTACCCAACACATGCAAGGCTGTGGAGTGACCACAGGGCCTGGCCTGGCACCCCCGTGTCAGTCCGTATCTGCTTCATAAGCACAAAGCCTTCAGAACGTAATAACAGGAACCTTAGAAAGATAGCTTACTTGGGGAAAGGTCTTAGAAGAGTTCATCCGACTGGTTCTTTTTTTTTTTTTTTTTAACTTTTATTTATTTATTTATTTGTATTTTTGGCTGTGCTGGGTCTTCGTTGCTGCTTGTGAATTTCTCTAGTTGTGGTATATGGGTCTCTCATCCCGGCGGCTTCTCTTATTGTGCGGCATGGGCCCTAGGGCATACATGGGCTTCAGGAGTTGTGCGCACAGGCTTAGTTGCTCTGGGGCATGTGGGATCTTTCCTGACCAGGGATCAAACCTGTGTCTCTTTCACTGCAAGGCAGGCTCTTAACCCCTGGACCACCAGGGAAGCCCCATCCAACTGCTTCTTCAGTGCTCTTTGCCATGCTGCAGTGAGATCTTTATTTTAGAAATAATGCATGCCCTCTGTAGGCACCTAAATGCCATGCATTGGAGAAGGCAAAGAAGCTTGAGTATCTGTTACGCCACGGGATCTGAGTTAAACATTTTATATACGTCATGTCATTGAACTCTCTCTACAAAACTGTAATTTAGTTGTTATTAATGCACCTTTATAGGTAAGTCAGCTGAGGTAGACATCCAGAGTTGATTTGAAATAATTAGATCTGGGTCCAAGTCCTATCTCTACTCTACATAGTGGAAGTGGGAGTCACTCAGTTATGTCCAACTCTTTGCAAACCCATGGACTATACAGTCCATGGAATTCTCCAGGCCGTAATACTGGAGTGGGTAGCTGTTTCCTTCTCCAACTCTACACAAGCAGTGTGGCATATGATAAGTAATTTATCCTCTTCAGGCTCAGTTTATATACAAATTGGGGGACATAACTTTCTTTCTGAGATTATTATGAAAGTTAAATGAAATACAGCAGACAAATTTTGAATTTAGTTTTACATTATGTCTATGTTCTTTCCATGACTATCTTGTTAAACACAGAAGTCCAAAATGACAGAGTACCATTAGGATGCTTTTCACAAGCTGCTTTGCCCCAAAGATGTAAGTTTATTTCAGAGTAAAATGAATTGGAGAGTATAATTTTATTTAGAATGTGGTCATCAACTAACAAGTTTCTATTTTCTTAAAGTGGAAAGAGTATGCCCTCTGTAGACACCTTCAGAGATATCTAGACAGGTGTCTTTTGATTGGGTAAGATTACTGCTTGGTTTTGAAGGAGTGACAGACAGAACGTATTGTAAAGAGACTGGGGATGAGGCTCACATCACATGCCCAGATCTTGCACGTTGAGTGGTTTGATATCAAGACAGTAATCACCTGCATGATAAAGGATTGGATGATATACAATTTCCTTAGAAGATTGGAAGGTTTTAATCACACAAAGCCACAAAACATTCGCCTTACCAAAGACCCAGTTCTCTTAACTACGAATGAAGAAATTAGAAGCCAAGTCAGTCTTGCTCAAATTCTAACAATCAGCTAAGTGCAGAACTAGGATGGGCATTCCTCACCCTTGGCCCAAGGCTTTTTCTACTATATCATACACCCCTTTTTGCATTTTATATCTCTCATATCTTCTCTTAGCTTCTCCTCTCCTCTTTTCTGGGTATTTCCCCCTAAAGCAGTGGATGGGGTTTGTAACAGTGCCTTGCCATGAGAAGTGTTCATAAAATGTTTGTCACAAGAATGAACAACAGCATACCTGGAGGCATTTTATTCAAATGTTTTCTCAAATCTCTGACTGGCTCTTCCTCTTTGGTTTGGGTTTGAGTCAGTTCAGATAGTGTAAACAGCAGTTCGCTTAGAGTTAGAAAATGAAGAAAAGTTGTTCTTTTTTTTTTCATGAGGATTTGTTATGATATTGCTTCTGCTTTATGTTTTTGAATTTGAGGTCACAAGGCCTGTGGGATCTTAAGTCCCCAACCAGGGGTCAAACCTGTATCCTCTGCTTTGAAAGGTGAAGTTGTAACCATTGACTTACCAAGAAAGTCTCAATTGTTCCTTTTTAAAAATGTTCCATTCTTCTCATACTCTCAGGATCATCTCTCATATGAGGAATATTAAATATTACAATTGCCACCAAAAGCCAACAATAATGCCCCCAGTGCCAAGTCTCTGGCAGTGACTTCTTCTTACCAACGAAGAATTAGATGAAATGACAGGGTTAATTCCCAACGGGACACCAGGCGTAGGTGATGAGAAGCTATTGCTGACCTAGAAGACGCATCAATTACTCTCCTGACAGTCTGAATGGAGTGGAGGAAGGGTTTCATCTGTTCTTAGCATATTACCTCCTTTCATCGTTTATCAAGGCCTTTGATGTTCTTCACAATGTGAGTGGGAGGAAATCAAGGTGCTTTCTTCCAACCCAAGTTTGGAAATTCCATTTATGTGAAGTTTGCAAATGACTGGGCAGAAGTGAGCTCTTCACATGAAAAGGAGAGACCAGCGTCAGTGTACCCCATATAACTTGAGTCTGCTCTTTTGGAAGGTCTCAGCAGCATTCATCAGGCCCCCAAGGAACTTGCGGCCTATGGAGTGGAAAGGTTAACTGAGTTTTATCGTCTTCTCACCAAAATGACAATTCTTGTGTCAAGTTTCATTTGGGTGATAAATGTCACGGTGGGAAGGGACAGCAGTGAGCCCACCGCCCCTCTCATCAGCCTGCCCGTGAATGGCCAAGTGGAAGGACATGGAGGGGAGAGCAGGCTATGACCTGGAAGGAGCAGCAAATAGTCCGCCGTGCTCTGGAAGAAGAGTCTCATCTGACTGTAACTGAGAGATCGCTGGATTCAAAACACAGCTGTGTTGAGTTCCAGACCAATTCCTACCATATATATTTATGTCCATATCAATATATGTTCCCCACCCCAGAGAAACCATTGACAGAGACAACAGATCCAGAAGTCTGAATACTGACATTGCCATCTTGGTTGATTACCTTTCACAGATTCTCTGAGTATTTATACCAGATATAAAATGGTTACCCAGATTCCAAATAATTGTAATCTGTGAAATTAGTTGTCTATGAACACTATTTTTTTAGCAAGGAAGGGCTGATGTATGCTTAATATGAGCCAACTTCATGTCAGATACTCAGTAAATTTAGGTGGAATGAAAGAAGCTAATTAAACTTCATGTTGCAGAATTTGATTCTTTCCTGTAAGACCTTGCCACTCAAAAGGTGGTCCAACATCCTCATTATCTGGGCAATTGTTACCAAAAGTGCCAAATCTCAGGGCTCACTCCAAACCAACTGGATCAGTATCTGCATTTTAGCCAAATCCTCAAGCGATGGATGTGCACATTAAAGTTTGCGAAGCTCAGCTTTAAGATGCTGCACCCATAAGTTGGATGGTTTCCACAGGGCCAATGATGGTGCTTTTTACATCTTTCACTCTCAGTGATAAAGACCCTCCCAGACCTAGATAACTGAAAGAAATAAGCATCTCTGGAGAAAAGGGAACCCTCTTACACTGTTGGTGGGAATGCAAACTAGTACAGCCACTATGGAAGACAGTGTGGAGATTCCTTAAAAAACTGAAAATAGACCTGCCATACGACCCAGCAATCCCACTGCTGGGCATACACACTGAGGAAACCAGAATTGAAAGAGCCACGTGTACCCCAATGTTCATCGCCACATTGTTTACAATAGCCAGGACATGGAAGCAACCTAGATGTCCATCAACTGATGAATGGATAAGAAAGCTGTGGTACATATACACAATGGAATATTACTCAGCATTAAAAAAAAATTCATTTGAATCAGTTCTACTCAGGTGGACGGAACTGGAGCCTATTATCCAGAGTGAAGTAAGCCAGAAGGAAAAACAACAATACAGTATACTAACGCATATATATGGAATTTAGAAAGATGGTAACAAGAACCCTGCATGCGAGACAGCAAAAAAAACGCAGATGTATAGAACAGACTCGTGGACTCTGTGGAAGAGGGCAAGGGTGGGATGATTTGGGAGAATGGCATTGAAACATGTTAATTATCATACATGAAATCAATCGCCAGTCCAGGATTGATGCTCGGGGCTGGTGCACCGAGATGTCCCAGGGGGAGGGAATCGGGAGGGAGGAGGGAAGGGGGTTCTGGAGGGGGAGCATATGTAAACCCATGGCGGTTTCATGTCATTGTATGGCAAAACCAACACAATAAAGAAAATTAAAAAAGAAAAAAGAAAGAAAGAAATAAGCATCTCTGTAGCACAAAGCCAACTTGTGTTTTTTTCTAAGAAAAAAAAAGGTATAGCTTCTAAAATAACTTAATACTAAATCTCTCATTCCTCTTTTCAAATAGTACAATTCTTTATGTATCAACATGCCTTAGTCCCTTAACAAAGTTTTGATCTCCTGGAAAGTAAGGGTCATATTTTAGTTGTTTCTATGTATCTGTACATTTTATACATAATAGCTGGTTTTAAAATGCTTGTTTAATAGTCTCAGACCTCCAGGTAAAAATAAGATATTCTCCCCCATTGCACTACACAGTCTCTGGGGAATGAAAATCAACTATTTGTAGCTATGTGTTTCAGTATCTACTTTCTTAATGTCTTTTCCCCCTACTAATTACAAAAAAATTATATAAGAATAAGACAAAGTATGTCTCATTCACTTTGCTGCTATGTTTGCCAAATAAATGCACAAGGGTAGCAAGCCTACAGTTAGACATTTCAAAGGCTAATTAATCAAGTCATGATTTGCCTTTCTACTTCGAGAAGCAAAAAAAACTTCTGTATATACAACCTTTCTATAAAAAGATACATAATCTGTTTAACAGATTGAAAGTATCCATCCATCGCCTCCTTGAAGACCTGAATTTGGACCCTTCTGTCTCCATTGGACTTCATCTTCAGAAAGAAATTGTTTTCGATTCTCTGAAGTAGAAACTCTCAGTTTCAAGTCCTGAGAACTGTCGGTTTTATTTTCCTCCCAGAACTACCCTCCCCGAAGGAAGCCTGTAGCTTTCATCCAGCCGTGGGGACACCTCAGAGCCCCAGTTTCTCTGCCATCCAGCCAGCCCTCTGTCTCCAGTTTTGGCTCTTTTATGGGCACATGAACCGACCTTCTGGTGTTTTGAGACTTTGGGGTTAAACTTTGTTTTGGGGTGTGTGTGTGTACGTGTGTACGTTGCTCTGTGTTTTGTGGTGTTTCTTTGCAACCCTTACCATCTGTGGGTGTTTTCTCCATCTGCCTTGGAACCACTGTCAGCAGCCGCGGCTGTTTGTGCAGTTTTCTGCAAAAAATGGCTTCAAGTGTTACCTTGCCTGCTCCACTTTGGGGCGACCACAATGATGAACAGGCACGAACCCCTTGACACATGCACTTCACCTCCCCAGCGGGGCCGATAAGATCAAGTATGAGGGCGGCGAGCGGTCTGGCATTCTCTGCGCATTCTGCGAGGAGCTGATGCTCAGCCCCCCATATACTTCTCAGGGCTGCTGGTGTTGCCAGGCTCCCCTGCCCCCCAGTTTGGTCCCCCAGCTGGTGAGGGCCCTGCCTGAGTTTCCGGGGGGCCCTGAGGGTGCATTTCAGACACACTAAAGGGCCTAGAAAAACTCGTATCTTGTTACTTTGGTTGTTTACTTTTTAATACAGACATTTTAAAATTTATTCTTTTTTGGCCACATGGCACAAAGGATCTTAGTCCCTCCCACCAGGGATCCATTGCAAGCCTGGAGTCTTAACCACTGGACCACCAAGGAAGTTCCCACTTTAATTGCTGATGTCCATTTTTGGCTGGTTCTCCTCCTCTGCTAATAACAATAATGAAGACAAATTTCTCACATGGTGAGCATTTATACTGAGCCAGGTTCTGTGCCGAGGCATTTATAAATACATGTATATAAATATTCCCTGTCAGCCACCTCTCTACCTCTGAGCTCACAGGCAGAGCCCCACACACACCAGCATCTAAACCAGAGTGAGGAGAGCTGGCTCTCCTTGCAGCCCACTCCGAGGCTGCTGCAGCTGGTGGTATTTGTGACAGGCTTTTCAAGCTTTTATTTTTCTTATAATAAGAATTCTGTCTGACTTGAAAGAGACAAGCAACCTGTGATGGAGGCAGGGTTAGATTGTAATCATGTTGTGGGCAAAAATCATCTGGGTCTAATCTTTATGACCAAAGACATACTCAGTAAACTCTAACTGACACTGTTGATGGTGCAACCGTTAATATTAAGAATCTGATGACCCCGGACACAGGATCCCCTGAGAATCACTTGTGCTTGGGAGAAGATGTAGGATCCAGGGCTGGGTGTGGTGGGAAGCTCAGGAAATTTCGTGCAGTTGAACTGAAGATGGTGGGTGGTGGGGATTTTTTTTTTTTCCGCAGATGAGAAAATTGAGGCAAAGAGCAGAAACTGGACTGGATCAGGATCTGCAGGGAGTCAGCCACGGAACCAGTCATCAAGAAAGTTGCCATGGCTAGTCGTGAAAAGAAGTTATTCATTTTCTTTTCCAGAAAGACGCCAAAACACAAAATTATCAGGGGGGGACACAGAAACATAGACAAATGCCTTTTTTGAACATCTGTCTTGTTCCGGGTTCCTTAACTTGTTTTTATAATGTTTGTTTTTATTTATTTATTTGGCTCCACGAGGTCTTAGTTAAGCAGGTAGGATCTTTAGCTAGGGCATGGGAATTCTTAGTTGTAGCATTGGGGGGTCTAGTTCCCAACCAGGGATCAAGCCTGGGCCCCCTGCTTTGGGAGTGTGGAGTCTTGCCCACCACAGCACTAGGCAAGTCCCAGGTTCCTAAACTTTGAATTGAGGTATCTTGAACTTTGTTTCATAGATGGAGAATTTGAAGCTTGAAGAGGGTGAGTAACTTGCCCAAGGTCGCCCAGATAATAAGTAGGGGGATTTGATGAGGGTGTTGCCATGTTTGACTCACTTGGGCTGCCTTCCCACATCTGAAATGCAAAACAGACAGACAAGGCTCTAACTCGGCCTGGTGAGAACTCGCAACCCACAGTAGGGCCTCTGGTCATCCGTGTCCCAGCCTGTGAGCTGGGCCCTCTTCCTTGGGCATCTTCTGGTGCCTGGGAAGCTGTAGCCATTCCTGCAAGGGGGATGTTGAGGCCTTTCATCCATTGTCTACAGCTACCCGCTTCTTCCCAGGCTGAGCCACTCTTCAGCCACAGATGGTTGGCCCAATGTTTTCACCTTTGGTCCCCAGAGTCAGAGAAATAGTGTGTCCTGTTAGTAAGTGTGAGAGCATCTGCTGCCCTTCCTCCAAGTCCGAAAGACAGCCACAAACCGTTGCAGTGGTCTCGGTGGCAGCAAGGGTGAAATCCAGCTCCAACAAACTGGGCAGCCTCATCTTCAACTGTAAAAGAGAACCAGAGCAGCAGGAGGAGTGATGGGCAGGATTTTGGAAGGCATGGGGGTACCAGTCTACCCCAGAGCCCAAGATGGGGAATTTGGAGAGACTTCATGTCATGGTCTGTATGCGAGTTGGAAGAGGATTTCCAGACTCAGAGTACTTCAGAAAGAAGTGAGTTTTTTTAAGAACAAATGATGACATGGCGTGTGTAGTCAGGTCTGACTCTCTGCAGCTCCATGGAATGCAGTCCGCCAGGCTCACCTGTCCATGGGATTCTCCAGCAAGAATACTGGAGTGGATTGCCATTTCCTACTCCATGGGATCATCCCGACCCAGGGATTGAATCCATGTCTCTTGCATCTCCTGCTTTGGCAGATGGGTTCTTTACCACTGTGCCATCTAGGAAGCCCATTAAGAACAAAGAGCAGAGATAAAGTGGGCATTGCAAGCACAATGCCAGCTGACCTCCTGAGAGATCAGAGAGAGCTGATGCTTTTTTTGTGGGTTATTAGCCAAGTTTTATAGCCTTAAGACAAAGAAAATTCCTGCTGAAAGGGTGGGATTAGGTGATTACTTAGGGCACTATAGGGTGTGTACCTGGGTGGGCATTTTTACCTAATATGGCATCAAGGAGCTGGATCATTTAGATCAGATGGGCCCATGACAGTGTTTGCTATGGGGCTCAATCAGTTCTGAGATGAACTTGATTCTGGGCTCTTTGTCTGTCACCTTGGTACAAGGCCTCGAACCTGTGACCTTGGTATGGGACTCCACACTTAGGAAAGTTGCCATGCTTTGATCACTGGGCTCCTCTTGTGAAGGGCAACTCTAGCAAAGAGTGCCCCTGTCCTGAGCTTGGTGCTTTGCTATCTCATCCCTTCTCCGTCGCCTCTGGGTCACCTGGCAGGCAGCCGCGTTCCCTCTTTCTGGGCTGCCTCCAAATGTCAGAATCCCAGATTCCAAAGTTTCAATGATTGGATCAGCTTAATCAAAGTCATGAGATTCTCCAGAGGAGTTTTTGTTTGCAAAAAGGGTCAGGATGACAGGTCGACAAAAGCAGGGAGAGAGCATGGGGGCATCAACAACCCCATCTTCCCCTTCTCCTCTGAACACCCAGCTTGCTCTGGTCACAGTTTCCTTTGCTTCAAGCATAATAAGTGATAGGACAGGAGCCATCCAGACACACATGGAAGAACAGAATCACTTCTGACTGCCTCTCAGATACCACTTTCCTCTCAACAGTCCCCCTTTTCAGAGGAGCGGAAAAGTTAAGTCATAACATTTTCTGGCTTTCAGAAGCTTACTTTGAGTCATCTTTGGGCCAGACCTTTATTTAAAAAAATTCAAGCTGCCAAAAATTGCAAGCCTTACCCCCAAGGAGTGTGGCCATTCAAATATTTTAGGACAGGTTGATCGTGTTTTATTCAGTAGTGTTGTGCTCAGTTGCTAAATCATGTCCGACTCTTTGCAACTTCATGGACTATAGCTCCTCTGTCCATGGGATTTCCCAGGCAAGAATACTCGAGTGGGTTGCTATTTCCTTTTCCAGGGGGATCTTCCTGACCCAAGGATTGACCCCGAATGTCCTGCACTGGCAGGCAGATTCTTTACCACTGAACCAGCTGGGAAGCCCTTTATAAAGTCGCAGAGTTTCAAAGCTGGAGAAGCCCTGAGAGTCTCTCCCTTCTAATTCTGTCCCTTGACAAGTGGTGAACGGAGGCAAGAGATGAAAGTGACGGGGCTGTCACACAGGAAATGACCGGCCCTCTGGCCTCAGACCTCCAGCCTCACATGCCCTGGACCTTCATTCTTTTTATGGGGTGTAGCATCAGAACAGGAAGGCTCTACAGCAATGCAGCAGGCTGGACATTCTTGCCACCTTCTCCTGCCTATTGTTCTTGTATTCAGTTACAGATCTGGCTCTGACCCTTGCTGAAAGGGGTCGTTGCACCTAGGGAGCTGCAGGCTTGGTCATGACCAAATCAGTCCATGGTTACTTAGTTTCTCGGGACTGGAGCCTCTTTTTACAAGGTCGAGACATGGAAGTGGAGGGAAAGCAGGGGCTGTGGACAAAGAATCCAGAAAAGGGGGTGGACAGCTGGCCACGCCATTAGTTCTGGGATCACACACAACCCCCATGGCCCCTGTTCAGCTCTCAGTGGCAAAGCAAAACCCACAGAAGAAATTGATTGTCCAGCAGTTTCGGTGTAGATTTCATTCTGTCACTGACTTAAAGAGGCAGGAAAAAAGAAGATAATCTGAAAAACAGTTGCTAGGAATGTCCTAAGAATAGTTGTTCTTAAATTTTAAAAGTTATTAAAAATAGGGCTTGTTATACCCCTGTACCCTCACTCCAGAGATTCCGATACAGTTTAAGAGTAGAGGCCAGAAATGTCTTTTTCTTGTTGGCGATGATGCTGATGTATTCACATCTAATTGCTCAAATAGTGGGTTTTTTTGTTTGTTCGTTTTCTTTTTTTTTAGAGTTTTTTTTTTTTTTAATATGAACCATTTTAGCCTCTTGACTGAATTTGTTACAATGTTGCTTCTCTTTTATGTTTTGTTTTTTTGACCACTAGGCATCTTAGCTCCCTGACCAGGGATTGAACTTACACCTTTTGCACTGGAAGGCCAAGTCTCAACCACTGGGCCTCCAGGGAGGTCCCCTAATAGTGTTTTTATGGTTATTTATTTTTTTAATAAACCTTTTTAGGGAGAATCATTTTAGATTTACAAAAATGTTGCAAATACAGTATCAAGAATTCTGTGTATCCTTCATCCCATTTCCCCTAATGCTAATTTCGTTTTTTTTTTTTTAAAAAAAAAGTTTTGGTAAAATACACATAATATGCAGTTTACCACTTAACCATTTTTAAACATGCAGTTCAGTGGCACTAATACATTCACATGGTTGTACAAGCCTCATCACCATCCATCTCTAGAGCACTATTATCTTCCCAATCTGAAATTCTCTCCGTTAAAGAACAACCCACCAGTGCCTTCCAGCCCCAGAGCGACCCCTGACATACTACCATTCTTAAGAGCTTACAGGAAAAACCCAAAGGAATTTTTTGGCCAACCCAGTACTTTCTGTCTCTATGAATCTGACTAGTCTAGGGACCTCATATGAGTGGAAATCATGCAATATGTGCTGCTTTGTGCCTGATTTATCTCATTTCGCATAATGTCTTCGAGGCACATCCATGCTGTAGCCTGTGTTAGAATTTTCTTCCTTTTAAAGGCTGAGTAATAATCCACACACACAGACACACACACACACATACCTACACACACACACGTCATTTATTCCTTCTTCTACCAATGGACACTTGGATGGCTTCCACCTTTTGGCAACTGTAAATGGTACATCTATAAACATGGTGTACAAATACCCATTTGAATCCTTGCTTTCTGTTATTTTGGGATATTACGCAGAAGCCTAATATTAATTTGTTACATAACCATGGCACATCGCTCTTCACTCACCTACAGAATATTCAGATTTCACTGACCTTTCTGGTAAAACATAATCTTTTAATAATCTCTCCAGGTGACTCTGGTTTACTGGGCTTTTAGAAACTGATTTTTATTTTTATTTTTTTAATGTGAGATTTACTCCAGAAAACAGAAAACTGTTGGAGAGAAAGTCAATCTTACAGTGGGGGCTTGCATGCTGGATCTTATTTCATTTCAGTGCCTTTCACTGGACGTAATGTTCACCAACTTTCAAAGAAGAATGCTAGAATAGGTGGGTTGGAATTATCTGGAGTGTTCTAGAGAGAAGTTCTGGGATCTAAAGTTGTTCTTGAGGTAGGAATTTCCAGACAGCAGCTGGCAAAGGAAAAACTGGACAGTGTTTCTAAAATCTTAGAAGCAAATTCAGTAACAGAAAAAAACTTTGAAAGGGATATGACTGGGGGTTTTCTGTATCTCTTGTTTGTCTGGTGTTGTCTAAACACAGGGTCCATTCAGACATGTGACATCTGCTTCCCATTGTCACAGAGGACAGAAACAGAAGAGATGCACTTTGGTTGCAGTGGCTGAGATATACATTAGCCTTGAAGCGCTTCCTGATATGAGAGTGGGTGACCCACATCTTTCGTGCCCTGATTTTGCATTCCCAAGAGAATGAATCTTCTGTAGTTTCTCAAGTAACGAATGCTAATTTTATTTTTTAATTTACCCAACACACATTTATTAATTTGTAAGTATATACCTGAGCTTTACTAGTTGATGAGGATGCAGAGGTTGCTTCATAGAACCTCTGGCCTTAAAACACATGCAGGTTAGTGGAAAAAATATATGGGAGAATGGCATTGAAACATGTTAATTATCATATGTGTAATCAATCACCAGCTCAGGATTGATGCTCAGGGCTGGTGCATCGAGATTTCCCGGGGGGAGGGAGGAGGGAGTGAGGAGGGAGGGGGGTTCTGGAGGGGGAGCATATGTAAACCCATGGCGATATCATGTCATTGTATGGCAAAACTAATAAAAAAAAAATAACGGTCCATTGCAGTACCCTGGAGAGCAGCGATTATTTCCAACTGCAAATGATTTTTGCTTAAATTAAGTGTGGTTTTGACTAAATATCAGGAGATCTGAGAGATGTGGATTCCATCCCTGGGTTGGGAAGATCCCCTGGAGAAGGGCATGGTAACCCACTCCAGTATTCATGCCTACAGAATCCCATGAACAGAGAAGACTGGTGGGTTACAGTCCATAAGGTCATGGAGTCAGACATGACTGAAGCAAATTAGCATGCACACACAAGTTCTAGGGTCTGACAGATACACTGGGTCCTTACAAAATAGCATGGGAGTATTTTTCTATAGGAACCAGCCCAACATAGCCCTACCATATGGAAACTTTGCAGATGAGTATTGAGACTAAGTATGATGGAGAAAAACAAAGGTCTAGAAACATGTGAACCAGCTTCATTAGGGCTGCCCCAGGCATGTGGTACTCTCCAATCATCCTTTTCACTCAGACTTTTCATGAAAAAGATGTAGAGAGATGGAATCAGAAGGGAGGTGGGAGGGGGGTTCTGGAAGGGGAGCACATGTATACCCATGGCGGATTCATGTCAATGTATGGCAAAACCAACATGATAATGTAAAGAAAATAAATAAATAAATAAATAAAAATTAAAAAAAAATGTAGAAGAAAATGTAAATTGAACCTGGGGGAGACTTTTTTGGGATGCAGCCCCAAAAGTAGCACAAGAATGTTCCTTTCGTGGTGGAAGCACATGAAGCCCAAAACAGGAAACCCAAGATACTCCAAGGAAGTACTAAAAACAGGGAAGGAGGAAGTAATCAGCAAGAGAGGAGGACCTGGACTGAAATCTGGTTTAGATTCTCTTAATCTCAGTGGTTTGGGAAAAGCCCTGGAGGGCCATTAGCAAAGGGAGAGGTGGTCATGACCTCAGCACTAACATCTTTACATCTTTTCGGAGTCGTGTCGATTCCTGGGGACCCCCTTGTGGCAGCCCTGACTCAGAAAGAAACTCACCAGCTACTACATCACATCATCTTAGACCACTTCCTGAAGGGCTCTGGGTTTTCCCTAGAAGGCATGCACAGGTCCTGTTCACGTACAGATCCTACCAGGAACAGACGGGATCAAGAGGTAGGCATGCCAATTTGAAACTGAAGCCTTCTATATAATAAATATACACACCACAACACACAAATAAAGCAGATAGCTCTAGGGGGATAAAAGACAGAAGTCATACCTTCCTGTGTGTTTATGTGTATACACATATATACATGCAGAGGCTTTCCAGGTGGCTCAGGGGTTAAGAAATCCACCTGCCAATGTAGAGATGCAGGTTCGATCCCTGGGTCAGTAAGATCCCCTTGAGAAGGAGACGGCAACCCACTCTGGTATTCTTGCCTGAGAAATCCCATGGACAGAGGAGCTTGACAGGCTACAGTCAGACATGACTTAACGACTAAACAGCAACAGCAATACACATTCAGACACATCCACACTTACAATTTATTTAGTATTTGTGCTTTCTAGTATATATGTAAGAAGAGGGAGAGAAAAAGTCATTCCATGACCTAGATCAGGCTTTCCCAACTTTCTGTACTTCAGAATAATTATGCAAAAGCAGAATTCTGTAATCAAATAATCTTAGGAGAGGTTGGATAAAACAAATTCAGGCTTTGATTGCTGGGCCTCTTAAGATGGTTAATATGCTAGTGGAATTGTAAATCTCTTTTCTCACACTTGCTGCCATTAGATGTGTTTTGTGAAAAACATCTTCAGAGGTGGTCTACAGGGCATCACTTTGGGAAACACTGACCTGGTCTGATGCAGCTGCCTTAGTAGAATGTTAGCTCTGCCAGGGCTGTCTGGCCGGCAGGGCAATGAAAAGAAATATGATGGGTCATTGTTTTTTCATCAAATAGAAACCTATCTTTTTCACATACTCCACTGAAATGAATCTTTGGATGTAAGGAGGTCATTGAACTACAAAATGAATTATCTGGTTAACAATGGCTTAACGGAAAATGTAGAATAATAATAATTATATTATTAATTACAGTAATAGCATTATTATTATTATATGTATTTTAACTACATTAAATGTTGGGCATAAGCCAAGAACGTGGCCTGAAACCTTAACTTAGGAAAAGACATTTTGTACTGGGGGAAGGAGAGTAGGTCTGTTGCTTTCTGATAATCCTATGTAATAAAAATTATTAAATTTAGAATACCTTGAACACTCATTCATTTACCTATGATTTGGAGAGGAGTTGAAGTTCAACAATTTACATTTCAAATCTGTAGCTGGGTCCAGAGCTGTTGTTTTTTTTTATATTATGTAATTTATTTTCATTTTTTAAAAATTAAATAATAATTGTTTTACAATATTGAGTTAGTTTCTTCCATATATGAACATGAGTCAGCCACAGGTATACATATGTCCCCTGTGTCCTGAACCACCCTCCCATCTCCCTGAAGTAAGTCAGAAAGAGAAAGGCAACGCATGCATATGGAATCTAGAAAGATGGTACTTTTGAACCTATTTTCAGGGCAGCAATGGAGATGCAGACATAGAGAGCAGACTTGTGGACGCAGCGGGGGGAGAGGGGGTGGGATGATAGCATGGAAACATATATAGTACCATATGTAAATAGATAGCGAGTGGGAATTTGCTGTGTGACACAGGGAGCTCAACCCAGAGCTGCTTTTGATTGAAGGAATAATTTGCACACATTTTAAATAGGATACACAGATGACGATGTTTGCACATCCTATTGGGCATTTGAGAAGGTGGCCTCTTCTTTCACCAAATAAAAGTCCTTCCAACCCCTCCAAGGATGAACCCATGGAGAATCCTGCACGCACGACCATGACTCTCTTCAGAGCCATCTTAGATCTTCTCAGATGCTCAGAGAGATGCTTGAGTGGATGAACAGACTGACGGGGTGGTTGGCCGAATAACCATAGCACCATGGCATCGAAGTTAAGGAAGAGAGTTTCCCTCTTTGGATGGCAGAGTTTCTTAGAAAGTAAAGAAGTGCAGAGGATCTTCGTCACAGCTGTCTTATCCACTTGATCTCTTTTGTCTTTATTAGTACAAACCATTTGGGACAGTTAGAGTGAAAGTCCTGATAAGCAGGAAGTCATCACTTTCAAACTAATCTAGCATCTCTGTTTTGAGTGGTGATAAACAAGAAAGGTCTAATTATTAATCAATAGCATAGATCTGTATTTGGAGACAGACTACTAGTTCCTCCCTGACTGGCTCTCCCACCACCCCTACCACACAATACACACAACACACACACACACACACACACACACACACACTTTAACCAAGCAGAGTCTATTTATTTTTTGTACCCATGGTACCCTATGTTTCTGTTTATCAGAGAATTTACCACATGATGTTGAAATGAACTGTTTATGTGTTCACTAAACACAAAATGTTGCCCTCTTCAAAGATAGGCTCAATATAATCATCTTATAAACCCTACTGACCAGTGGAAAAAGTTCTTACAAATGTGTTGAGTATATTACCTCTGGACAAATTCCATAGGCACCCATTTATGCCATACTTACTGGTGGATTTGAGATGTTTTCTTCTTTGAAGTAATCCACTCTTTTTCAGATGAGTGGACAATGAGAAAATAAGCTTTTAGTCCAGATTGTCAAAGGGAGGTAACACCTCTAAAGAACCAATGTGTATCTTTTTAGGAGAACTATAACTTTGAAACATGGCAAGAATAATAAAAAAAAAAAATTGAGAGAAACTAGGTCAGTCTTGTTGATGAATTCAGTCAAATCCAAGAAAATCAGAATGATTGTGTGCCAGATAATGGAAAAATAAATTAGTCCTTTCATCATTATCTCACTCCCAAGTCCACTCTGTGTTCTACCAGAATTCTTTTGTTTCATATCTCGTAAAGAATGGAATTCAAGGTCCATGTAGGGACTTCCCTGGTGGTCTAGTGATTAAGACTTCACCTTCTAATGCAGGGGTACACATGCAATACCTGGTCAGGGAGCTACGATCCCACATGCTTTGTGGCCAAAAACCCAAAAAACATAAAACAGAAGCAATATTGTAGTAAATTCAATAAAGACTTAAAAAAATGGTCCACATCAAGTTAAAGAAAACTTCATGTGAAAGTGAATTTATTTTCTAAAATCTTCCTTCCTTACATGGAAATAATATGAACTCCTTTGAAGAGAATTAAGAGATTGGGCTCTTTACATTTTGCTTGCATCCTTAAATTGCCGCGCCCCCCCCACCAATATTTTTAGGCATGAGAGTATTATATTCAAGAAGAGCACTGTTCAGGAGAAATATAATTGACCCACAGATGTAATTTTTAATTATCTAGTAGCCTTGTTTAAAAAGTAAGAAAAAACTTTAAGAATATATTTTGTTTAACTCAGTACATCCAAAATGTTATTTTAACATGTGGTCAATAGAAAATTGTATCATGAGATATTTTTCAGTCTTGTTTCTGTATGACTTCTTTGACATCTAGTGTATATTTTATACTTACAGCACATCTCAATTTGGACTGGTCACATTTCAGAGTTCAGAAGTACATGTGCAGGTGGTTACTATTTTGGACAGTAGCAGTCTGTAAAACCCATCACATCATAGCACAGCTCTCTGCTTTTCTTATGGTATCTATGGTTTTGTTGAGAAGATAGTACCTGAGTTGGTGAGTCTAATTGTACTGAATTGAGATACAATATCTGATAACAAGTATTTATTGAGTTTTTAATGTGTTCTTAGCTTTACTCTAGGCATTGAGAATGTGGTTGTGAAAAACAAAGTCAAAATTTCCTCCCTCATGAAGCTAGTGTTCTGTCAGTAGGAGACAGACAATAAAATAGACAATCTTATTTAAATATCAATAAATGGTAAGGAAAAAGCTTAAAGTGGATGAAGAGGTGTAGAGAGTAGTGACTCAGGAATTTAAGTTTTAGGAACAGCTATCAGGCGAAGTTTCACTGAGAAGGTAGTGTTAGGTTAAAGACTCTCATGTTGGCAGTATTTCAGGAAAATCATGGTCTTGGGTAACTTTGCATTTTATTTTAGTAAAGAAGGTTGATGATGCAATGTATAATCTGATTAAAGTTTTTTAATTAAAAAGTTTTATATATCTATATCAAGCATCAAACCTGGGCTGGCGATTGATTTCACATATGATAATTTACATGTTTCAATGCCGTTCTCCCATATCATCCCACCTTTGCCCTCTCCCATAGAGTCCAAAAGACTGTTCTATACATCTGTGTCTCTTTTGCTGTCTCACATACAGGGTTATTGTTACCATCTTTCTAAATTCCATATATATATGTGTTAGTATACTGTATTGTTGTTTTTCCTTCTGGCTTACTTCACTCTGTATAATAGGTTCCAGTTTCGTCCACCTCAGTAGAACTGATTCAAATGTATTCTTTTTAATGGCTGAGTAATATTCCATTGTGTATATGTACCACAGCTTTCTTATCCATTCGTCTGTAGATGGGATAACCCAGAGAGATGGAATGGGGAGGGAGGTGGGAGGGGGGTTCTGGAAGGGGAAAACATGTATACCCATGGTGGATTCATGTCAATGTATGGCAAAACCAACATGATAATGTAAAAATAAATAAATAAATAAATAAATACATTTTTTAAAGTTTTATATATCTGTAAAACTGAATGAATTGGGACAAAAATTCTTTCATTCAACAAATAGCTTGGGAAAGGTAACCACATGCTAAAAAGTGTTGGGGATGCAATAGTGAGTAAAACAAATAATTATGTTCTTCTGGGGTTTGTATCCTAGAGAGAGAGAGTATTAATGTACTAATTACATATTTATTGGCATAAAAAAACTGGGGTTGGTACCATGATCTCATACCACAAAAGGACCCAAACCAGACCTAAGCTAGAGTGGACGGATGCCCCAGTTCCCTGAGACAGGACTGAGGGGAGAAGTAGAGACAGCATTCCTGGAGGAAGGCACAGGGTGTGGGAATGCTCTTGGCAGTGAATTGAAGAGTCAAAACTGTAGCTTGTCTGTCCAGAGCAAGGGGACAATTCTACAAAATTAACCTGAGATTTAATCTGGGATCCACAGGAACTTGGAGGCCAATTTCCTTCACAAAAAATCTACCTTAAGAGTCCCGGTCCATTGTGGCAATGGCTAAAAAGAATTTTCAGTTCTAAGGGACCAAACTGAGAAATGCTGAGGGTGATCTTTAAAGTGTCTTTGGACAGGATGGGGCTTCCCTGGTGGCTCAGATGATTAAGAATCTGCCTGCAATGTGGGAGATCTGGGTTTGATCCCTGGGTCAGGGAGATCCCCTGGAGAAGGGAATGGCAACCAACTCCAGTATTCTTGCCTGGAGAATTCCATGGACAGAGGAGCCTGGTAGGCTATGGTCCATAGGGTTGAAAAGAGTCAGACATGATTGAACGACTAACACTTTCACTTCCTGGACAATATAAGATATAAAAGACCTGCTGAAGCAAAGTAAAGGAAAGAAAAAAAAAGTTTACGAGAAGTTAACTTATAGAGGGTGGCATTTGCTTGCTTTGGGATTCCATTTGATGCTGCTATTTAGTCTAACACACTTGACTCTGTCAATTCCCCTGTCGGCAGGCTCTTCCTTCAACCTATGGCTTGGTCCATCCCGCGGCTCTCAGACCTGAGGTGGGGGCAGGGGTGGAGTTTATGTCACCATGAACAAAGGGGAGAGAGGTCACTTGTAAGAGATTAAGATGGGGTGCTGGAAGCCCAGGTGAATTTCTAGAAATAATCCCCAGTTCCTTTTCTTGTTCTTATTCTTGTGGGACTCTTAAGCCAGATCCATAAGAAATTTTTATGTGGGCTAAGTTGCTTCAGTCATGTCCAACTCTTTGTGACCCTTTGGATTGTAATCTGCCAGGGTTCCTCTGTCCATGGAATTCTCCAGGTAAGAATATTGGAGTGGGTTGCCATGCCCTCCTCCAGGGGATCTTCCCAACCCAGGGATTGAACTCAAGTCTCTTGCTTAGGTCTCCTGTGTTGGCAGGTGGATTCTTAACCACTGTGCCACCTGGGAAGACAAGTTTCCATTGTACTCAGAGTTTATTGAGACTGCCTCTTTATCTGCTGCTGTTGTTGTTGTTTTTTTGTATCTGTCCAGTAGAGTGTAAGCTTCCAGAGGGCAGGGCATTGCCTTGTTATCCCTATAGCCTCGATGAGCAAAATGCTGCCTAGTGTGTAGCAGATGCTCAAGAAGCACTGATTAAATAGACGCTTATGTAGCTAAAATTTAATTAGCAAATGATTGAATGCCCAAATGTATCAATTTAGTACTCAATTTATCATTGAGTTGTCATTTGTCATTGTCATACATCAGTAACTTTGAAAGCGTTTCAGAGATTTGAGGGGAAAGAGAGAGAGGGAAATGAAATTGAGAGCATTTGTGTACCAAGGTATTATTTTCCATTTTTGTTTGCAAAGTCCTGGGTTAAGTCCTGGATACTTCCCCCTCAGTTCAGTCTCACGTCCACAGGCTTGAGGCTTGTGGCGAAAGTGTCAGCACCAGGGTCCATTTTCCTTTGACAGAATCACCACACCAGGAACTTATGACAGAGTAAAAGCATATCCTCTCCCATGGCACAGAATCCACGCCAGAGCAAGGTGGGCAGCTTTCTGTATGGTGTGATTCCGCAGGTCCTCAGAGTGTTGTCAACAACTGATCTTGCCTGCCAGCTTGCCATTAGATATGACATTTCTGCAACTGAACTTGTTCCTTTCACATAAGATGGTATCTTCTGAAATTCACTTGTTACACACAAAGCGGGTCCCCAGGATGGATATCACATTCAAGGTTAATGAACATGATGACTTGGCAGAATTAGTTCCTACCGCTAGAGAATGTGCCTTAGAGAAGGTGCTCTAGGAGAATCGGCCACAAGAAGGTTCTTGATGAAGAATTTGATGTCGGGACAATTGAGCCTGAAGTACGGAGAGCAGGTGGTGATGGCAGACTCAGGTGTGAAGCTGAGTTGTGGGCAGTAGCTCAAGGCTCAGGGATCCATTTGAAAAAAATAGGGGGAAAGGGGATCCAGATGGACCTGCTTCTCTGGGTCTTCACAGCATGTTCCTGCTTGCCCCTAAGTTGGCCTCTTAAGGTTAGGACACCTGTTTCATCACAAGACATCTTGGTTTCTCTGTTTTCTTGCAAAAGTGTAAAGCTCGCTCTTTCCAGGGTGTGTCTTGTTGCTGCAATTGAGAAGTGTAACGTTTGACAGCAGCAGCACCTTTGATAATAGAATGGAGCTTTGTGGCCACTTATCTCCTATGATTGTGCTGAAAGAAAACAAAAAAACAGGCTCAATGTTATGCAGGAAAGGCCTGAATCAAGCAACAAAATATTTTTTGGAAGAGAGGATTAACATGGCAGGGTCATAAGCTTTCATTGGCCCAAGCAGAGGAGCTCTGCTAAATCCTGTCCTGTGAAGTGCCTTACCTTTTCTACTGTGTGTCATGGAAGGGACTCTGCGAGAGCATTTTCCCCTAAGAGCAGAAATACTGATGAGATGTACAGTATTTTTAATTAATAACCACAAATAATTGAAACACCGGGCTGAAAACTTCGGATCTCCATTCCCTATAAATTTCCAAGTTTATTACCTGATCTGTCAGCCTTGCTCTTTAAAACCCACTAGTTCCTGCTAATCATCTATTTGCTTATCTATGCCAACCTGGAGTTGGGAGTTTGAGGAAGACGTAGTTTTCCAGATACTTACCATGTTTTGTTTTGTTTTTACTTGCAAGGGTAGACTCAAAACAATTTGCTGTTGTTGTTCAGTCACTAAATTATTTTCAACTCTTTGCAACCCCAAGGACTGCATCACCGCAGGCTTCCCTGCCCTTCACTATCTCCTGGAATTTGCTCAAACTCACATTCATTGAGTCAGTGATGCCATCCAACCATCTCATCCTCTATCACCCCCTTCTCCTCCTGCCCTCTGTCTTTCCCAACATCTGGTTCTCATCAATCAGTTGTCTTTCTCTAGAACTTATTGGAAGCCCAAGAAGTATTTTTTCTAAGGCAAAAAAAAAAAAGGTGTCTAGTGCAAGGAGTGAAAAATGAGCTTTTTATATTTTACACTGGCCACAACACAGTTGAGAAAATTTGAATAACTCTATCTCAATGTGGAAAGGTGCTTCAAAGCCTATAAAGTACTTTCCCATGTATTTTCCTCATTTGATTTTTCTAAACTTGTGAAAGAGTGCTTACCCCATTTCAGATATGAGAAACTGGGGCTCAGAGAAGTAGAGCAATGAGAAACAAGGCCACATAGCTCAGAAGGCATTGAGCTGACACCAAAACTTGACTGCAGGTTTTGCACTTTCAAGTCTCAACAAAAAGAGAGACAAAGATGTCTTGGCCACCCAAAGGTTTATTTTGATGCATTTGTAAACTCCAGGCCAATAAGCAGACACACAAAACTCCCCACTGAACACTGAAACATCCCCAACCAAACTCAAACAACCAAAAATGGGAATTACTTTTTCCTTAGAGGAGGCAGACAGAGATGGGTACCTGCCTGGTGCGTATCAACAACACTCAGCTCCAACTGGCCTCCTGCTTCCCCTCAATTTTCCTCAACCAAGCTTCCGAGGCTCTAATGAATCAGACTGAAGGTCTGGGAATTAATCTCTCTTCCATCAGTATTCTTGCTGACAACTGATTTAAAGATACGAATCTCCTTGATTATCTGAGAGTTAGGGAGAACTGAATCCAAATTTCACTGACAGGGAGATGAGAACCCAGGGCAGTATCTAAGATTATGACTGGCAATTAATTAGACAGATAGCATCTTACTTTTGGAAAAGACCTTAGAGGTTGAATCCAATCTCCTTCCTAGTGCAGGAAGCCTGACAAATAGCTATCAGGCATTTGCTGCTGGGATGGGAATTTTCCTATATCTCCGCTCTTGTTAGTTGGGCCCTTGTGAGAATATCTTGCCTTCATGGAATTGAATTCGAACCCCTCTTACCCTGTAAATCTATGTTCTGACCTCATTCTGCCCTCTGGCACTTTAATGAATATGGTTACTTGTCCATTTGTATGTTCTTTCCTGGATATTTGAAGTTAGCTGTCTTGGCTTTCTTAAAACATCTCTTCTCCAGCAAAACATAGTCACCTTCTCCAACTGTTTCTGTATTTGCTGATTTTCATGACTCTTGACTCTCTCCAGGTGGTCCCTTGTTTAGATTTTTTTTTCCTTCTTTCTATTTTTTTTTTTAAGTGAAATGTCTATGTCTGATTAAGGTCTGTTTTTCCTGCTTAATTTGTCCCAGTATTAATGTACATTTAGTACCTTTACTGGTCATGAACTCACCAGTGGGGCAATGTATATGGTGGTCAGTGATAGGATCAGTTCCCCAGCTCTGTAACCCACCGGAGATTACCAAATGAGAACTGGTTTTCTTCATGTAATTTACCTCAGAAGCCACACTACCAGCGAGAGGTCCAGAATGAATTGTCATGTGAAGTTTACAACTAACGCCCAATTGTCACTTAGAACCACTTTTTGCTTCCATAAGCAAAACCAGCTTTTTTGTTTATCTAGTACTGCATCTCTCAAAATACAGAGAAAAAACAGGTAAGAGGCTAGTTTACCAACGACTTGACAAAGAGCCTATGAGGGAGACTGAGTGACATTTGGAAAGTTGGTAAAAGCCACCAGAGTCAAAGCAACTTCTGAAAAAGAAAAAAAAAAAAAAAAAAAGATTGTGGCTACGCTCTGCTCAACCAGGCCACACCTGTTTTCAGAAACCACCAAGTGTTCTGCAGATAAACAAAGATGCCAGTTCTGACAGTCTCTAAGGTAACGAGATACAGATCATCCCTGCACACGGACAAGATAGAAAGAGACATTGGTGACAAAACAGTGAGTCTAGTCCTCAGACTACTCAATGGTGTATTAATAGCTGGAGTGAATTCTTCCCCAGAGGCTCATCCCAAGTCCAATCTCAGACTCTAAACTCTAGTTGTAATGGAGAGATGCCTGATGTTAGAGCAATACCTGCAGGATCTGGACCCCACTTCTTAAGCAATTACCCCATGACTCATGTGAACCTGAAAATGAGGTTCAGGGGAAAGAAGACACGATGCATCTCTTCTCTGGGTTCCCATTTCCTCACCTGCAAAATAATGTTTTGCTGTTGTTCAGTCTCTCAGTCATGTCCAACTCTTTGTGGCCCCATCGACTGCAGCATACCAGGCTTCCCTGTCCATCACTCTCTCCCGGAGTTTGCTCAGATTCATGTCTATTGAGTTGATGATGCCATCCAATCATCTCATCCTCTGTCATCCCCTTTTCCTCTTGCTCTCAATCTTTCCCAGCATCAGGGTCTTTTCCAATACGTCAGCTTGTCACATCTGGTAGCCACAGTATTGGAGCTTCAGCTTCAGCATCATCCTTCCAATGAAAATGATATTTATGTGGCTAGAATTCATGAAAGTCTGCACTTGGCAGTGAGCCAGTGGAATTTGGCTCCCTAATGAGCAGGTTGGACAAAGAAAATCACCATTAAAATACAACAATGTTCCTGATTTCTGAGCATTTATGTCCATTAAAGGTGGGTAATACCACACTTTCCCATTTTGTGATACTTCCAACTTGATATTTTAAAAGGAGCAAAGGAAACAAGCAGTTTGTAAGAAGTTGGCAGAGATGCAAGATGGATCCAGGAGACAGAGTGAGTGCTTGTGTATCGTCTTGAAATCATTGTACTGGGGTTATTTATGCCTGTTTTTCTTGGTCCCTAGACTTTGAGCTGCTATGTCTTGTCCACTGGTGTCATTCCCACTCTCTTGATTGGTATATTTCTCACCCTGTTGGTACCCAAGAGATAACTGTTGAGTTGAATCACTGTGTTGCTTTGAGGAGATATGTCTTGAAGACCATGCAGATAAACTGGAATCTCATGGCTCAGGACATGGGAAACCACACTGCAAAATCAGAATAATTAACAATTTAATGAACTTTGAAAAAATATCAGAATCATAAATGTCAATGACAAGTATTAGTTTAGGAAGCCTAATTATAAATAGCAGCAGGAGTAACTTTAATGATCAGCTGATCAAATGGCAACCATCTTTAATTAAAAGGCCTGATTGGGATAAGAATTGTTAAGTGGAGATGACTGAGGGGCAAAATGTATAGTACTAATTATGATGGTAAATATAACCAGCTTTATATCAATTCCAAGGTGTACAGTGGAGACATCAAAATAAAATTCTAAATCTCACCCTGTCAGTATTTATTTTATAGTTTATTGTCAAAAACTTATAAAATACAAACAACCAAAGAGACAAAACCAAAATTCACACAAAAGCCTACCAGCAAGAAATAAAATAACTGTTTTAGTATTATGAAGGTGTACATATTTTTTTAGTTTGTTTCTCTCTGTAAATATCACAATATATATCACACATCAATCCATGCTTTTTTGTTTTTTGTTTCTTTAAAAGTAAAACTGATACATACATTTTGTTTTGTAATTACTATTTCACTTAGTATAGCAAGGCATATTTCCATGTTATTTAAATATTCTCTACTTTTCATAGTTGTATATTATTTCATTATATTTGTATATCATACATAGCATATTAATGGACATTTAGACTGACTCCAAGGTTTTTCTTCCCCCATTGTTTTTGGTTATGTCTGGTCAAAACTTCTGCAAATATTGTCTTCTGGAAAGTTCATGCATTTTATTTTCCTTCTAGCAGTATATATGGGGCCTATTGTCTTCTAAGTTATCTTCTAATTTAAGAGGAAGTGTGGCTATCGCTTTAAGTGGCATGACACATATCTTCCTAATAATTAAAGAGCCCTTGCTATTAAAAATGAGAAGAATTTAGAGCAAGTGACTTAGTCATCAGATTGATCTACATTGATTAGGCCCCCAAAGTCGATGGTTAGAACACTCCAACACTGGTTTTTAACATAAGATTTAAAATCAGGTCAAAATAGTATTACCCCAGGATATTTTGACATCATCAAGAGTTCAATGAATATTACCACCCATAAGAGAAAAATTTCTCAAAGATGTGTTCCTATATTTAAAAAGTGATAAAAGAGAATTGAGGTGAAAATAATGAAATATAAAACAGTCTTCAGAGAGTATTTCTGCCTGGTGGTTACACTCTCCCTGTGGTCTTACCACTGTTGTCTTCTCTCCAAATACTTTCCATAAACGTCTTGCCGGTGGTCCATGCCCCAGAGACTTCACCAGCTACCATCTCAAAATTTCTCTTTCCCTTTTCTGCTGTGAAAGCCAGAGCGACAGTTCAGCCGGTGAGAACACAGGACTAGTGAGTGCCAAGCTGCCTGATTTGGGCTATTTAGCTTTGAGTAGGACAAAATAAATCAAAACAGGAAACATAAGAGATACAGGTTCGATCCCTGGGTCTGGAAGATTGCTGGAGGAAGGCAGGGCAACCCACTCCAGTACTCTTGGTTGGTGAATCCCCATGGGCAGAGGAGCCTGGCAGGCTAGAGTTCATAGGGTCACACAGAGTCAGACACAACTGAAGTGACTTAGTATGCATGCATGCAGAACAAAATAAAACACTTCTCTGTAGACCCAGACCATCTATCTCTCACTCCTAACAGGTCAACAGGGAAGAAAAGATGGCTCAGGACAACTTGTCACCACAGCTAGGAGAAGTGCTTATTGTCGAAGCCTGACTTGCACTGGGTCAGGAATATGATCACATGCAGAACACAGTAGGTTTCTTCCTCCACAATCTTCCTGCAGGTCTTTCCATGAAAATCCTTTGAAATATGATGACCGAG
This sequence comes from Antilocapra americana, assembly GCA_007570785.1. Taxonomy (NCBI): domain Eukaryota; kingdom Metazoa; phylum Chordata; class Mammalia; order Artiodactyla; family Antilocapridae; genus Antilocapra; species Antilocapra americana. The sequence goes on from ML661322.1 coordinate 5,449,564, forward strand.
CCAAAAGCCTATAGATGGCAACCATATTGAGACAGAAACAGAGCATAATTCTTATGGTCAAATACCCCCATTCATAAAGGGGAGAACCATTACTTGAATTTGAACACTGTTTCATTTCTTTAACTAGTGATGCTAGGCTTGTTGTTTAATCACTGAGCTGTGTCCAACTCTTTGCTACCCTATGGACTGTAGCCCACCAGGCTCCTCTGTCCTTGGAATGTCCCAGGTAAAAAGACTGGAGTGGGTTGCCATTTCCTTCTCCAGGGGATCTTCTAGGTGCAAGGATTGAATCCACGTCTCCTGCTTGGCAGACTGATTCTTTACCACTGGGCCACCAGGGAAGCCCCGATGTTGGGCTTGGTGTGACATAATTAACTCTTAACTCTGTCCTTTCTCCATGCTTGACTTCCAGCATACAGGTAGAGCTTAGAGGTGCTGAGGTCTGATTGTACAGACCTGGGTCCTAGCTCTTCCGCTGTGTGGCTCTGGTGAGTCTCTCAACTTCTCTGAGTCTCAGCTTCCAGGCTAATGAAAAATGAGTGATGACAGCACTTTCCTCCTAAGAGTGTCCTGAAGATGAAATCAGCAAATGCATGGAGAGCGCTTAGACTAGCACCTGTCATGTGCTCACTTCTTCCTAAATGTTAGGGGATCCTGTGGTTGTCACTCCTCTGTTCTGACCAGTGTCTGGACGCATGGCTTTGTCTGGGATTGCCCTGGGAGCCTTGGTGTCGTCTCACCACAGCTCATGTGAGTCTAGGGATATTTACTGAGAGCTGTAATTCTAAACCCCGAAGGGCCCCAAGGCATGAGCGAAGGCTGTGGGAAATGTGAACAGGGCACCAGAGAGTCATTGCTTTCACTTAAACGGTTGCTGTTTCACCAGCCTTTTCCCATCCGTCAGTGCAAGACACATCCACAGGGTAATAAGAAACATGCCTGGCAGTTGGGTCAACAGAGCAGAGTAGAATGGAGCCCAGCCACAGACCGGCCAGTGCTGTTCAGCCTGTGAATACCTGGGGATACCCACCCCTGCTCCTTCCTCCTGTGATGACATGAGCAGGCTGCAAGCTTGCGAGCGTGTGCGCACACACGATTCCCATCGCCACTTCACATGGTCCTGGTTCCTGATCTGGGGGAGCAGCTGCTTGGGTCAGATGAGGTGATTCTGTGATTTTACTGGTTCCAGGTTCTGGGGGGAGGTGCAAAGGGAGAAGTTTCAGGGCAGGGCCCAGAACAAGGTCTTGCCTGAAACATGTCACCTGCCCCCCACTTCTTCTCCCTCAGGCTCCCCAGGTCAGGGAAGCCAGGGCATCAGAAGACTTGGTTAACTTGGTCATGTCCCCACCTCCCTGTGTATCATTCCCTGCAGAGCCACACACCATCTATTGTGCTGACAACGTCTGTCCCTGGAGGCCATTCCAAATAGGCTTAAGGACATATTGTTCCTAGATTTATGGTGACTGCAGCCAATCAGTTGGAAAAAATCCCATTACGTCAGAAAACACAGTTGGGAATCCAAATCTCTTTCCTTCAACGTTTGTCAGGCAGCATCTCTTCTCACCTAGGTTCAACTTCCTTTCTGATATTAAATGAGACAGAGTAACACTGAATTTTCAGCCAGATCAATGGCCAGAGTGACCAGGCAGATAATAGAATGCTTGTGAAAGGCCAGTGCTGACCTGGGGCTGACTTCTCCAGAAGAAATAGAAACAACAGAACCTCAAGCTTAATCTTAGAGTTCGTTAGAGCTCCGCCGTTCTGCCAGTGCAGGAGACATAAGAGACACGGTTCAATCCGTGCATTGGGAAAATCCCCTGGAGGAGGGCATGACCACCTACTCCAGTATTCTTGCCCAGGAAATCCCATGGACAGAGGAATCTGGCAGGCTACAGACCATAAGATCACAGAGTTGGACACAAATGAAGTGACTTAGCACATCCTCATAAAAACTATCAGCATTAAGAACTCTTAACCTCAGTGTTTATTACAACACTATTTGCAATAGCCAAGACATTGAAGCAACCTAAATGACCATCAACGGAGGATGGATAAAGAAGATATGGTACATATATACAATGGAATACTACTTAACTGTAAAAAAACAACAAAACAATGCCATTTGCAACAACATGGATGGACCTAGAGATTGTTTTACTAAGCGAAGGAAGTCAGAGAAAGATGAATATCACATATGTGAATCTAAAGGAAAAAGTGATACAAATGAACTTCATAAAACGGAAACAGACTCACAGACTTTGGAAACAAGCTTATGGTTAACAAAGTGGAAAGGTGGTGGGGAGGGAAAAGGTAGGAGGTTGGGATTTACATATATACGCTATTATGTATAAAGTAGATAACCAGGGAGGACCTACTGTAGCGGTCAAGGAACTCGATATTCTGTAATAACCTATATGGGAAAGAATCTGAAAAAGAGGACCTATATGTGTATGTAAAACTGAGCCACTTTGCTGTACACCAGAAACTAACACAACATTGTAAATCAACTATACTCCAGTATAAAATAAAAATTAAATTAAAAAAGAATTCAGTACTTGTTTCTCACTTTACCTCTACACAAAGCCTTCACATTCATTATGTATCTCATCTTCACAAGCCCAGTAGACAGACACCCCAGCATGCCAATTTAAAGATGGTGGCTCAGATGGTAAAGAATCTGCCTGCAGTGCAGGAGACCCTGGTTCTTGGGTAGGGAAGATCCCCCGGAGAAGGGAATGACAACCCACTCCAGTATTTTTGCCTGGAGAATTCCATGGACAGAGGAGCCTGGCAGGCTGCAGCCCATGGCGTCGCAAAGAGTCAGACACAACTGAGCAACCAACATACACACAAACACACAGAGAGAGAGAGACAATCTCAAGGGCTTCCCTGACGGCTCAGCGGGTAAAGAATCCACTTGCCCATGCAGGAGATCCTTGGTCGTTGGTCTATGTTTCCATTGCAGGGGAGTGCAGGTTTGATCCCTGGTCTGGGAACTAACACCCCACATGCTATGCAGTGAAGTCAGAAAAAACGAAACAAAACAGAAACATATACTAGAATGGGGAAATGGAGGCATGCATGTTTTAATAATTAGCACAGAGACTTATCCAAGGTCAGAGAGTGAGTAAGAGGGAAAAACTGAGCTCCTGGTGATCTGATCCGGTCCTAAAGAGTCCCTGGGGAGAACCATCTCTGCAGAAATACGTGCATGACCAGCACTTGTGCCAGCAGATGTTTTATCAAGCCTACTGTACAATGAGTCCCGCCCTGGCCTATCTATTCCTATCTGCTTTTATTATGCTTTGGGGCTGTAGCACGATAAGACCTCCCATATGGTACTTGTATTAACATTAAATAATGACCATTGTGTTGTGTATACTATCACCATAGAAATATTTACTTAGTGGAACACAGACACCGGTCAGGCATGGTGATTGAAAACAAGCTAATCATAAAAACCATTCATGCTCACATCTATTTATAAAATCTGTTTCTCTTGTGCCAGTTAAGTACAGGCTTTGTGCTAAACAAACACACGCAAACCTTCTGCACACCCAGGGACATGAAAGACAGCCCTTCCCCCCTCGGCCAGCCGGGCCCTGGGGTGTGGCCGCGTGTGAAATAGCAGGCGTGTTTCTGGGGCTCAACAGCGTTCTTCAGAGGCTGAGGCTGAGATTGGCCCATGCTTTCTGGGCTCCTTTTTCTCCTGGTACTGATGTCCTTCCAGAGGCCCTCCAGGCCTCGGGTTCTCAAACCTGGGTGGTGCTCAAAAGCTGCACACCCGAGAACTCCTTTGAGTTGTGACAAGTGGGGTCTGGGAAACGGATTTATAGGAACCCCTCTGGTGGTTCTGGTTTTGAGAGTCTGGTTTCTTCACTTGAAAAAGGGTCCTGTCCTCTGGGCTGTGAGAGCAGGCCCCTGCCTGCTGTTCCTCCTTGCCTATAGCAGATGCTAGGGAGCTTGGAGCCCAGGCTCCTGGGGGCTGCTTTTGTCTTTTTTATTTTTCTTTAAGATCAGTTTTATTAGTTTTGGAACAAACTAGCATCAACCAAACTAGTGAATAAATCTTCACTTTTGTTGCATATCCCAAATACTCAGATTCATTGATTCTTTACGATGAAATGGTGCAGAAAATGGAGCATCATATTGATGAACTTGAGGATCTGCTTTACTTTTTTGGTTAGCTTTTTATTTTTGTATTGGGGTATTAACAATGTTGTGACAGTTTCAGGTGAACAGCAAAGGGACTCAGCCATACATATACATGTATCCGTTCTCCTCTAAACTCCCTTCTTATCCCGGCTGCTACATAACATTGAGCAGAGTTCCTCGTACTTTACAGTAGGTCCATATTGGCTATCCATTTAAAATATAGCAGTGTGTCCATGTCCCTCCCAAACTCCCTAACTGTCCTGAGGGTTGCTTTTTGATGCCCCTGAATTTTGTTTTAAGAGATACCAGCGATTTCCATTAACATGAACTCTTTTAAGAACAGCCAAGTGGCTGAGAATCTGGATTTGCGGTCAGTTTGTATCTGTCTCTGCAACTTACTAACCACGTGGCCTCTGCAATGATGGAGCCCCTCCAGACACCGTATTTTATTTTTTCACTTATAAAATGAGGATAATGGTACCACCTGCCCCATCGAGTTGATGGGAGAGTAGAGGTCGTCTTGCGTGTCTGGCACATAGTAGCTGTCATGAGCAGTTCTGTTTCAGAAATAGGCTGGCAGATCTTTCAGGTCAAGGCACGTGGGAACATGCCACCTGAGAGAACACAGTGTAAAGAAGAGGGCAGAGAGCCTGTGTCCTGCTACCAAAGGACAGTGACTAGGCGCTGGTCCCTGTCCTTCTCTGGGAGAATCTATGAGATATTACCTGTGACATGAGTGGGCCGGTCAACATGTACAAATGACTTGAGTCGGGGATGACTTAGATGTGAAGAAAGTAACAGAGTATCTGCTAGTGTTCATACTTTCCTATTCATTGACACATTGTGACAAAAGGTTTTTACATATTCTGTAATCTTAAATTTTTATATTAATATTTATTCACCCCAACCCTATTTACATCGATTTGGGAACTAGGCTTGTTTTGCATGACAGATGTTATTGATCAGACAACAGACAATGTTTGACCAGTCCTCAATGACACCCAATAGTTAACGATTGTTTCAAGTGGGGGTCACTGGGTGCAATGGTTGTTTTTTAAAAATCTTTCAGCCATACCACATGGTACATGGGATCTTAGTTCCCAGATTGGAGACTGAACTCGCACCCCCCTGCACTGGCAGCATGGAGTCTTAGCCACTGGACCACCAGGGAAGGTTGCTTTTTATTAGATCACTCTTGGTTAAGTAATGGGATCTGAAAGCCCAAATTGTGAAGTGGATTCCCTGGGAGCTGCTTCACTGTTTCTCCCCCTCACTTCTGATTTTCAGCCAGGAAAGGTTTGTCAGGTGGCTCTGTTTATTCAATAAATCATTTCTGAGCACCTAGTATAGGGAGGTGTAGTTCTAGAAGCTTGGGACATGTCAGGGACACACGCTCCACCCTTCCTAGTGAATGCATGCCTCTCTAGTCTCTCACAATGGGTCCCAGGTCTCTGAGGCTGGGATGCCTAGGAGGACCCAGGGAGAAGAAGTGAGGCTTGCTCAGGCCACTTGCTCTGTCCTTTTTCCCCTTCAACCCTTTTCAGTTACTTCTTTCTCTACCTTACTCTTTTTTAAAAAAAAGCAAACAGGAGCTTTGATTGTGACTAGACAAAGATCTTTTTCTCTCCTAACTTTAGTTTTTGCATTTCTAAGAACAGAAGTTGGCTTCTCAGATGCCAACCTCCCCTCTAGCTCTGTAACTGAGTCTGATTCACTCAGCAAAAATGAAACACCCCATTTACCTCAACCATCTTGTCATCCTCTCCCCATTTGCCCCAATAAACACTTTGTGGTACCTTAGAAACAAGCCAACGATATTGATATACATTTTTTTTTTCTTTTGCCACATCTTGGAATCTTAGTTCCCTGGCCAGGGATCGAACCCAGGTCATGGCAGTGAAAGTGTCAAGTCCTAATCACTGAACAACCAGGGAATTCTCAGTGTTGGTATAACTCTGAAGCTATGTTTGTCCGCAGAGTTTAGGACTACTTCTCTCTCTAAATGTTGATCTCTCAGTCCTGACAATGCAACATCTTTTTTCTTAGGCTCAACCAGGGGACTGATGGGGACTGAGGCCAAGGTCACGGCATCAAGAGTTTCTGAGGTAGTTGAGTATTAGGTGCAAAACAAGGGGGAAAGTGCTCCCCAACCTCCAGCCCCAGTCACACTGTCCTTTATTTCTTTCACTGGTATGGCATCCATGTGCCTGTGTGGACTAGGTTTCTAGCATACAGTAGATGCCCCAGTTGGGAATATTTGTTGAATGAATGAGCAGACTTTAGCCTGGTTCATTTTTTCCACCTGGTTTTCCCCACCCTTCATCAGCTGGCTCTGCTTTGGGAAGGAAAACACACTCTATTAGGCAGATTCATCTGCAAAAAAGATGGAGGGTGGCTGAAGCCAGCCCCATCTCTGGGCCAGTTACCCCATGGTCTGCTTCCTTTTTGCTCTGTGTTCTCACACACACCCTGTTCAGCATCAGAAAAGTCAGCCAAGTGTCCCCTAAGGGGCCTAGAACTTTATTGAGGGCTAACATCCTGGCCTCATCCTCATGGGAATTAAGTGGCAAACCTTCAGATGGATGGTAATACACTCAATACACCCTCCAGGTCTGCCCATGAGAGCAGGTCAGGCTGGTCCCTCAGAAGCAGGGATCGAGTGCCCACATACAAGTGGTCTTGCAACCGTGTGCAGAGCTGATGTGCCTGGGTGGGTGTCTACTTCTGCAGCCAAGAGTGTCCTGAGCAGGAGCCTACTTTTGTAGACAGTTCTGTGGATTCAGAGGGCTTCCCAGGCGGTGCTAGTGGTAAAGAGCCCGCCAGCCATTGCAGGAGACATTAAGAGATGCAGGTTTGACTCCTGGTTCAAGACGATCTGCTGCAGGAGGGCACGGCAACTCACTCCAGTACTCCTGCCTGGAGAATCCCATGGACAGAGGAGCCTGGCGAACTATAGTCCATAGGGTCCCAAAGAACTGGACACGACTAAAGCGACTTAACAACACACCTTCTGTAATGAGTTGGGGGGATGCTTTGGGGACACATAGACTCAGCCCATGCTGACTTCCACCTGCTGACAGGATCAGCATTGATCCACTTCACGTGCCCTGTCTCTGGCACTTCCAGGGGATCACCCGCCTGCGAGATGCTCCCACCCTAGAGAGGAATCTGATACATAAACCCTTGGGGCAGGCCTAGTGGATGCAAAGTGGTTACATTAAGGATTGGGGTTCTGTTTATTGACGAGGTCATGGCCTCTCCTGGTTATGACCCCCAAGGGATCCCAGCATGGAAACGGGATTTGTAACGTAACACTAACAATAACACACTAGAGACAGCCGTGACAGGGCCCGTCTCTCCTACACGCTGCAGCTGGTTCAGGATGAGGATGCAGCAGACAGGCGGGCAAGCAGGCAGCAGACAAAGGAGTGGAGATGGAGTCGATGTGGCTGGAGGTCCCGGGGCCAGGAGTCCAGCGGGGTTTTTGGGATCCCTAAGGTTGGAGAGCTTGCTCCCTGAGCCCCTGTCTTCCTCCAGTGTCTGGGGACATACTGCTGGCTCTGTGCCCTCTCATCTGGCTCCCAGCTACCCCCTCACCAAACAGGCCTGCTCATGGGGCCACCTCCCTCTTGCTCCTCATCCTTTGTTTGTGGATGTGTTTTGTGTCTCAGGGGTTGGGGAGGGAATGGGGCAGGGCAGGAAGAGTGCAAACCTGAAGTCCCAGGACATTCTTGTGGATTTTTTTTTTTTTTTTTTTTTTGTCCACAGGCAACCTGGACAGAACTGGAATAGATATTTTCTACAGTTTCTGCCTGTTAGGGGGAGGACTTCGGGGGCTGTGACATATTTTTGAGGGGACATGACATAACGGTTCTCTGAAATCCCACCATTTTGGAAACCCCCTCTTCCAGTTTTTCATCAACGGCTTCTCTTCTGGTCCATGTGAGATGAGAAATCCGTGTACCCGTGTGGGACCTGACCCAGGAGGATTTTCCCGTTAGCCGATGACTAGCCCTGGACTCTGCTATTTTTTTCCATCAGGGCTGTGCTTTACCTCTCACCCACCCAGCAGGCCAGAAGCACCAATGAGTGGAGATTCTAGAAGAGCCTGGCATCCCTTCAGGGGTGATTTCCAGAGGAAACAGTTAAGAACTCTTTACTTCATGGTGTGCTCCAGGATTATCCATTTCCTTGAACTGAGGTATCATGGTCCTTGTTGGCAGCACCTCCGTGGTCTCAGATGAGGCCCTCCCTTCCTGAAATCCTCCAGGGGTTCAAGTTTCCAATTAATCTCCTTTTCTGAGGTTGTTTAACCAAGCCTGGTGTCCCAGGTGTCACGGCAACCCTCCTTTTACCATGTGCTCTTGTCCTTTTGATGGAGATGCCAACTAACTCAGTGCTATATTTCAAATACTAAAAAACCCCGAAAACTCAGAAAGGGTATCCCTGCAATTGCCTATACACGTAGCATCATGTTCACATGGAGAGGTTGTAATAGTGACCTGACTCTTTATCACTGAACTAGGCATAGGCAAGTTTCACAGACAAGATGAGGGAGCTTCGTGCCCAAGTCATTTTGTCATCTCACCAGTATTCCACATTCAGTGGTTATAACTTGAACTGAAAGAGACTTCTCTGGGCCCTTTCTTGGTTACTATGTGGAGATTTGGGCCATAAAGGGACACATTATATGTCTTTGGTTTGCTAAACGTGAGAGGAGGAGCCGGTTGTCCAAATGTGATATTTTTCATGATTTCTTTTTCAAAACACAGCTGTCTGTCTGTATCAACTCACACCTACTTCAGCACTCATCTTCCACCTCTCTGGTGAATGTCTTCTAGACCACTGTGGTTCCCTCTCTGCCTATCCGACTTGTATAAAATCTAGCCCCCGCATCACCCTTTGCAAGGTTGCACTGACCACTGTCCACTGTTTCACGTGCACTTCCTACTTTCCTCCCTGCAGGCAGAGGCTTTAGGAACGTGCACATCTCATCCTGGCATCATTCCCAGCTGGCTGGCCCGTTCGTGTTTCTCATCCCGCAGATAAGTTCACATGGAAGTGTCGTGATGGCTTGAAGTGCAGTGTTAGTTCAGAACGATAGCCAGGGATTGTCTGAAAGTCAAAGAAGAAAGCCCCAGATGACATGTCATTTAGATAATATTTGCCTAATCTTTTGCATGAAACCTACACAATGATTGTCTCTTATGTGCATCAGTGTTCATCTTCTTACGGTCACTGTCTTTCACTCTTTCTGTCTCTGTCTCCCCCACCCCTTTTGCCCCTCTCCCTACCTCCCTTTTTATAAAAGTAGAGACAAAAGTTACCAGAAGTGTCAATTGTCAGACTTGAGAGTCTCTGCTAAACATTTGACATTTGACAGTGTGTCTCCCTCCCCTTCCTCCTCACCCTCGGCTCGGCTCGCTTGCATGGGCACAGCCTCACAGAGATAACCATATCGGGCAGAATAAATGAACCCTGTTTCCTTCTAAATTTGCTTCCTCCCACACATGGTTCGACTGTGTACCCTGGGGCTGGCAGGAACTCTACCCGAGACTTTTCCCTACTGACTTCTGGGTGGAGGTGGTGGGCTGGATGTGGTTGGAGACTCTTCATTCACCAGGCAGAAATCGTGGAGTTTTTGAACCAGAAAAAGATCCCACACAGAGTCTCATCAAACACTCTGGAGTGGAGGCTGGGAGGAGTTCATCGAATTGTCTCAAATCAGAACAGAGCAGGCCCTGGGAGCCAGAACGCTTTTATGACCTAGGTTGGTCTTCTTTCTGCCTGAACACAGAGACTCAGACCCTGTACATGTCAGCAGTTAACACTCAAAGCTCAGAGAGTAGATATCTCCAGTCTCCAGGTGGACTAAATCCTCCTGGGGGTTCATCAGGGTGAAGAGAGAAGTCCTGTCCTTGGCTCCCTGCCTGCGAGGGGACCTGGAGACCCAGCTGCCTACGTGCCTTGAGGTCTGTGGGAGAGGGAAGTAGCTGCTAGAAGGTGGTCTGTGCACTGGATCCACCCAGAACCTAGGCGGGGGCCATCCCCTGTCCCCAACCCATGACGGGGCAGTCACAGTTGATTCTCCAGATGAAGCAAACATGGCGGCGGCAGACAGGAAAGGAAAGAGGAGCTGCTGAGGTAGAGGGCTGGGCATCTGAGGAGGAGAAACACATAGCTCCCCACTGGGATGCCTGGAATATCACCGCAACACACTTCAGAGGAAGAGAAACTCCACTAGTGAAGTTCCTCAACTTTAGGTCTTCAGGGGTTTTAGAATGGAATCCATAGAAAATTACAAACACCTTTAAAAATGGTAGAGGGACTTCCCTCTACCATTGTAAGCATCTGCCTACAATGCGGGAGACCGGGGTTCAATCCCTAGGTTGGGAAGATCCCCTGGAGAAGGAAATGGCCAGCCACTCCAGTACTCTTGCCTAGAAAATCCCATGGATGGAGGAGCCTGTTAGGGTTGCAAAGAGTCGGACACGACTGAGCGACGCTTTCTTTCTTTCTTAAAAATGTTAAGACTTTAGTAGGAATTGTAAGGCTGAATAGAGAGACAAGCTGGGCGAGGAAAATGCAAAGAACCTGTAAAATCTTGACTTTCTCCTCTTGCCACCTCCAAGCACGTGCGTGGACACACACTCCCCCCAGTACAGGGGGAAAGCTCCCTTCCTGTGCCACCGTCTGGCTGAAGCAAACCTCTCACCAAGATCCGCCCCCATTGCTACCTGTGAGGGGCACCCCAGCCTCAAATTGTTTCCTCCTTTCTGGGGGCTCAGCAGGGCTGTTCATACCTCCCAGCTGACCTTCTCCTTTTATCAGGCTTGGTGGTTCTGGCTTGCCACCCGCCTTGTGGGCACCTGCAGCCCTCCTTGCAGGTCGACTAGTTTTGTGCTTTTTTACTGCTTTCTCATCCCGCACCCCCAGCCTCCAGGGTCCCTGTGGGGGGGTAGGAGTACTTCCCACTCGCTCACCGCTCTGCCTGTGTGCTTCCCAGCCTAAGAGAGCAATTTTTCAGAAAACTATTTTTAGAAATAGTAACCTCAGAATAAACACAGCACGCCAGATGCTGGTGTTTTTCTGGGGCAACTGAGCTGAGAATCATTTGTTTAAAGAGAAAGGTAAGACAGCCAATCTTGCTGTGCCGGCAGGGCCACGGGCTGCAGACTGCTGGGTTTTACTCCCTCTAGTGACAGGATCTTAGGTGACAATGACGCCACCTTGACTCAGACTAGCAAGACTTGATTACGGACTGTATTTTTACATGAACTCAATTTTACATGATATTTAGGCTTCTAGTTTAGTACAAGTGAGGATGACTGAGCGTGTGATGGATGACAAAGGATAAATGGTATCCTAACTTTAAGGGTGTGTGCATGTGTGTAAAGTCGCTTCAGTTGTGTCCAACTCTATGCAACCCTATGTTCTCTGTCCATGGGATTCTCCAGGCAAGAATACTGGAATGGGTTGCCATTTCCTCTTCAGGGGATCTTCCCAACCCAGGGATCTAACTAGCATCTCCTGCTTTGGCAGGTGGGTTCTTTACCACTAGCGCCGCCTGGGAAGTCCAATTTTAAGGATACAAAACTCAGTTTTATTTGATATTCAGGCTTCTAGTTTGATGAAAAGTAGGGTTAGATGGTATCCTAATTTTAAGGGTACAAAATGATATTAGGGCAGTTTCTCTGCATCTTTTCCTTATTTCAAGGAAGACTGATCATTGTAAAGAATTGTACTTTGAAAATGAGGCTATGATACAACTGCTGGAGACCTTTGGTTAAATAAAATGCTCTCCCTAAACAGAATCTGGCTGTAACAGGAATCTATTAGGGAAAATGCTGTGCTATATGCCTCTTCCCTGAGCAAGGGTCAGTTGTTCTGCCAGTTCCATAGAAGATGGGATAAAAAGGGACAGGTTGGAAGGTGCATTTGTTGGTCTAATGTTGGAGAGAAAACAGAACAAAACAACAACAAAGCTTTCTGATTGTAAAAGCAGAGACCAGAAGTATTACCTGTAAGCACCAAGAATGTCCCTTTCAGAAAGTTTCAAGCATATGTCTTAGTGAATTTGGTGCAGCCAGCAAAAAGACATCAAAAGGAAACTGGAAGACTTTTATAGACCTTCTGAATTCTAGAACTCTACAATTTACAGCCTTAAGAGTCTTCTAATTGAAAGAAAGCTGTAAGTGCAAGGTCTTCACTGGCCTGAAGACTTCAGTGCTCAGATCAACATTGCTTCTCAGTGTGGAAAATAGCTGATGGACAATTATCTAGTCACATTGTCAATGACAGGGTTTCTCCTACAACTGGCTGTGGCTTGCTAGTATCAGGGTGATGGAGGAAAACCAAATGGCTGTGGTTGATAGGAGGGAAAACGTGCCGTAATTGATCAGTCAGATCATGCGCCATCTCTCAGCCCATTTTGAGTCAGACTTTGTGAATTATGGAACTGCGTTCATTCATTCTGCAGAAAGCTCTCCATTCACAAATAGTTCAGCTGAACTGACAATCCATGCATTGAATTCTTTTGCTCTAGGGCTGACAGTTTTCCAGACTAACAGCGTACTCTTTGACTGCCCTTTTCTCTCTGTTCATGTTCACCATTTTCACTCACAACTTACCTAACTTCTAGCAACTCCCAGTGGAGAGACCAGCGTGTCCTTCCCCCCCATGACCAGGAGCACCAGATGACACCGTTTGTCCCCTAAAGTAACAATCACAAAGAGTATGTACTGCTGGTTTTCCTATGTATACCCACAGAGAGAGGGGTTTCATCATGGGGACTGCAGGCAGGAGGGACTTAACTTGGGGTTAAGATGAATTTCACAGACATGTTTTGCTCATTAACCATGTGCCTGCGCGTAACGATTAACAAGACAGGCAAGATCCCTGCCCTCATGGAGTAATATTCTAATAGTGGGAACAGAAGGCAGGGAGAGACAAAGAACAAAAATGGGGAAAACGTTAGGAGGTGATAACGACTGAAATAGAGTGACATGATGGCAAGTCGTAACCACACACTGAGGGGCAAAGGCGGGTCTCTGAGGAAAGAACATTAAGCCCAGATCTGAATAACTGGGTGGAGGCAGGTATGGGCGAAGTGGTCACAAGGGCATGGGGAATCCAAGGAAGGGAGACCTCAGGGGTGACTCCTATATGCATGGCTCAAGCCACAGGTTGTCACTTGTACTGGGATGGGGAAAAGTATAGAGGAACAGATTTTAAAGGGGGTGAGCACTGGCAGAAAATCAAGAATTTTCTTTTGCTACAGGAAGTTTAAGATGTCCAGAGGTGGCCATGAAAAAGAAGAAATTCTAAGTGTAAAGACAGCACAAGGGGAAGCCAAAGAGATGGTGAAGTTCAAAGAGTATCAAGGATGAAGTCCCGCAGATTGTAATGGGTCATAGACACCCTACTTGGACTCTCCTGGTACTCCAGTGGTTGAGAATCTGCCTGCCTGTGCAGGGCCCAGATTCGATTCCTGGTCTGGGAAGATTCCACATGCAATTAAGCTCATGTGCCACAGCTACTGAAGTCTGCACGGTCTGCACACTCTGAAGCCCATGCTCTGGAGCAGGAGAAGCCACCACAATGAGAAGCCTCCACACCACTGCTGGAGAGTAGCCCCCACTTGCCCCACACAGAGAAAGTCTGTGCAGCAACAAAGAACCAGGGAAGCTGAAAATAAAATAAATTCATAAAAAAATAAAATAAATGTTCAACTTAAAAATATCCTCCTTGTGCAGGATTCTTGAGGTTATTACACAGGAGGGCAAGATTTTGGCTGTAGAAGAAAAATTTATAGAAGGACCTGAAATGATAAGGAATAAGGGCCAGTTTTCTTGATAGATTCCTAGAAGTTAGTGGACGATAGGGATGGTGAGGATGAAGTAAAAATATACCTGAGAAGTAGTTTAAGATGGTAATTGATAAAGACAGTGTATATTCTTGATAATAATTACAATCATATTTTAGCAATTGAGCAAAGATGCTGTTTAGCACAGACTGCATCAAAGAATAAAATGTAAGAAGTGAGCGACCCTGAAATATATAGTAGTATCCTTATCTCATGAAGTATACTAATTTCTTGAGATAGAGTATTAAGAGAGATATTCAGATTATATTACCAATAATAATAGCAGTGAGGGATCTCAGAAGATCCAGTCTGACTTGGAGATTTCTTAACAAATTCAACCTAAGAATTCTTTTCTGCATCTACTTTTATGTGTGTGTGTGTTTGTGTGTGTTCTCAGCACAGATTTTGCCTACTATTTCTCTGAGCAAACATGTGATTCTAATGAAATTTGCTGAATTTCAAGCAGCCACACGTGTATGAAAGCTGCCCAAGTTGGATATTTGTGGAATGCTGATTTTCCATACATATCAACATTTGGTAATTATCATCAGAACTATTCATGCAAGTGTAAAAGTGGAAATAAAATTAAGAGAGATTCAACAGGGACCTCAGATGACCTAACGGGTAACCCTTGGAGGTAATCAGTCTTTTCATTGAGACCTATGTGAGTAGGTAGTGTTCCAAACTCAGTTTCTCCTGGAAAGCTTGACAGAAACACCTGATATTTCTTCTTCAAACCACACACTGGGTGGACTAGGGAACTACAAGGAAATTATAATAAGCCTGCTTCAAAATTCTCATAAGCTTGTGTTTGTCATAATTCTGTAAGTTTCCCAAGGCTTTCTCATTCCTGTTTTGTTTTTTCATTCATCTATCTCAAAGGCTCAGCATAGAGGTTTTATTTAAATGAGAGTACCCTGGTAGCTCAACTGATATAAAATCCACCTGCAATGCAGAGGACCCTGGTTCAATTCCTGGGCCAAGAATATCCCCTGGAGAAGGGACAAGCCACCCACTCCAGTATTTTTGGGCTTCCCTGATGACTCAGCTGGTAAAGAATCCACCTGCAATGTGGGAAACCTGGGTTTGATCCCTGGATTGGGAAGATCCCCTGGAGAAGGGAACAGCTACCCACTCCAGTATTCTGGCCAGGAGAATTCCATGGAGTGTATAGTTCATGAGGTTGCAAAGAGTCAGACATGACTGAACAACTTTCACTTTCACCACTGGTGAAGTGCATTGGTTATTGATCTCTATAACAAAGCACTCCCAAATCTAGCTGCTTCAAGAATAAACACTTATTTTCTGTACCTTTCTGTGGGGCAGGAATCTGTAAGTGTATTATCTACATAGGATCTGTCAGGAGGCCACAGTCAGGTGCATGGCCTGCAGCATCTCAGAGTTCAACTCTAAGAGGACCCAACTCTCGGATTGCACTCATGGCTGTTGGTGACCCCCAGTTCCTTGTCCACAGGGCTGCCTCTCCATAGTAGCTAACTTCTCCCAGAGGGAAATGATCCTGAAGAGATAAGAGAGAGAACCTGAGAGGGAAGTCAAGGTCTTCTTATAATCCAAGCATGGAAGTGATGTTCCATCACAGCTAGTTTTCTGTTCGTTAAAAACAAGTCAGTGACTGCAGTCAACACTGAAGGTAAAGGGAATGCACAAAGATGTGGATATGAAAAGGTCAGGGCCATTGGGGACCATCTGGTGGCCAACCACACACAGATAGCATCACTGAATTGGTGAATATGAATCTGAGCAAATTCTGGGAGATAGTGGAGGACATAGGAACTCGGCGTGCTGCAGTCCATGGGGGTCACAAAGAGTGGGACATGACTCAGTGACTAAAGAACAACAAGAACAACACACATAACCCTGAGTGAGTCGTATTGCCTTGCACTGCAGAGGAGGAAACTGATCCTCAAGATTTTAATTTGTCCAAATCCACAGGTCTTACAGAGAGAGCAAAAATGAGGGTAAAATTTTGCAAAAGACATATCTGACAAAGCACTGCTTTCCAAAATATAAGATCATTTAAAACTCAATAATAATAAAAAGTTATTAGAAAGTGGACCAAAAACCTTAACAGATACCTTTGGAGGGTATTATCACAGAAAACTGATCTGCAGTTACGGAATTTGAAATACCTTAACAGAACTTTTGTTAAAAATTTTAGGCTGAGCAGAAGTAGAAATCCCTCTGACTTTCTTTCAAAGCCCTAAGACTTCTGCATACACTTTTAAGCATTAAATATATGATATGTTGTTGTTATTTAGTTGCTAAGTCGGGTCTGACTCTTTTGTGACACCATGGTTCCTCTCTCTGTGGAATTTCCCAGGCGAGAATCCTGGAGTGGGCTGTCGTTTCTTTCTCCAGGGGATCTTCCTAACCCAGGGATCAAACCCACGTCTCCTGCATTGCAGGCAGATTCTTGACCCCTAAGCCACCAGGGAAACCCAAAACAAAGAAATGGAAAATTTGTGAAAAATACAGAAAGTGATTCTCAGTGCTGTTAAAATGATCACAAATTAATACTGATGTCAAAATAAATCACTACCACTTTATAATATAATTTTGTATCATATGTCTAGGTTCATATAGTGTTTATAAGTTTTGATCTTCTAAGCGCATTGGGGAATGTGTTTAAATAAAATCTGCTGAGAAATTAAGAGGAAAAACTATATATGTTAAATGTTTATTTTTATGTGTGTGTGTGTGTTAGTCTATCAGTTGTGTCCGACTCTTTGCGACCCCATGGACTGTAGCCCACCAGGCTCCTCTGTCCATGAGATTCTCCAGGCAAGAAGACTCAAGTGTGTTGCCATGCCCTCCTTCAGGGTATCTTCCTGACCCAGGGATCGATACCTGAGTCTCCTGCGTTGGCAGGCGGATTCTTTACCATTGAGCCACCTGGGAAGCCCCCATCATGCTTACAGGGAAACAGGAACTCATATGTAGCTTTTGTGTTGTGAAACTGATGTTAACTTTGCTTTTGCAGAACTCAGTTCCACACCCGCCTCCCACCTTTGAAAAACAGAATATGTCTGAATCTCTAACCTTCCATGAACTTTTTAATTTCCTATAGCTTTTACAAGATTATCGACTGCATTTTGACAGTCATTCTTCCAAAGAGTCACTCTTCCACTCTTTCTATTTTCTGGGAAGGGATTATTCTAGGCATGAATCGACTTAAGGTGGCTATAGATTCCTCCATCCTTTTCTCTCTCATTTAAATTTCTTATCCTTTTTTTCTGATGTTTAAGTGTCTCTTTCAGTTCTAGCACCTGGGGAAGCAAAATGTTACTTGTTAAGTCTTCCCTTTTCTCTGCCATCTGATAACATTTTATCATTACTCCCAGCTAGTTACCTTCTACTTTCATCTTCCTGTTCCAAATATAGCTTGAAAGGCCCTTTTGGCTTCCTCTGGCCTTCACCTTCCTGAGTCTATTGTTGTCAGTCTATGGTCTCTTGACATTCTACCATCCATGATTTTGCACACTTCTGTTTCATTGTTGATGTGCACACTTTTAAAATGTAGATTTCTTATCAAGTGATGTTCACAGGTATGTTGTGTTTGTTCAGTATCTCTCTTCTTGTTAATTATCCCCAGATCATTCCCCTAAAAGGAGCTTCCTGATATCTGTGACCTTTATCTAAAAATAAAATTTTAGGCAGTGATATCACATCTGATTGCTAAAGTTTTTGGAAGAAAATCCAGTAGAGAAATCAGAAAATGGGAAATATGATTATTTTTAATTCAAAACAGTTTCCTTAAAGACATGCCAGTGAGCAGTACAAAAATACGTCTTTCTTTGTATAGCAACAATCATTGAAAGAAGAAAGACTTTAACGGCTAAGTTTCTCTGAGACACATGGGAATCTTCCCAGAGCAGGGATGGAACCTGAGTCTCCTGCACTGGCAGGTGGGCCTGGCAGGTGGGCTTCTCACCACTAAGCCACCAGGGATATCCATTACCAGCTTTTTTTAAAAAAAATTAATCTGGGACACAGCTCTGCACAGATGCACAGATGGGTGATAGAAAACATTGTCAGGGAATCATGACACTACTGAATTCTATGATCTTTTTTCAGGTCACTTATTTTTGATTGCATTGGCAAGTGGATTGACTTCTGACTCCTAAATAGTTTTCAAATGCAGGGAAAACTGTTTATTTTGAGGATGCTTATCACCTTCTCCTTAAGCATGTTTCCACAAATCAGGTTGATTAAAAGCAAAATAATGATACAGTGACTATTTTGTTTAGAAATATTTGGTATTATACACAAATAAAATAAAGCTTTGATTACTGGGAATGTCCATTGTCTCAGGCCATTCAAAGAGCAGTTGATGAATAATTTTTTTTTCCTGTGTGCCTCCAACATCTTTGTCTTCCTTCAATAAGAGCTCAGTTTAAAACAATAGACTTCTCTGAGTATAGCGAATTTATTCTAATGTTAATATTTAGAGAGCTTATTCCTAAGGAATATTTTCCATCATTTTCTGCTTCTAATAGAAACTCACTAACACAGGTAGTAATGTGCTTCTCTTAGTATTGGAGAATTTCATGATATATTTGATTATCCTAAAGGACATTGAATTTGTCATAGCATCCAAAATTTCAGTGTCACATGAATTCAACCTAAAACCTTAAGTAGAATTTAGTGGGTTAATGCTATGTTTTCTAATGAAAACATAGTAACTCATGAAATAATTTCCTCCCCTCTGCCAAGATTCCAACCTAAATTAAATTTCTTTGATGATCAGATATATCATTCCCCTCCTTTTAAGCTCGTGGAAAGGAGGTGAGTATCTTGGTTATACTGTATTACTAACTCAGAGAGCATTGAGATGTTTATGTGAAAGCAAAAGTCAATGGACCTCATAGATAAAGAGATGACATGCATATACAAATATACATATTGAATACACACATACATCTATGGGTAGTTATATACCTATAATTTGTTGTTGCTGTTTAGTCACTAAGTCGTGTCCTACTCTTTGTGACCCCGTGGACTGTAGCCTGCCAGGCTCCTCTGTCCATGGGATGCTCCAGGCAAGAATATTGGAGTGGGTTGTCATTTCCTTCTCCAGGGGATCTTACCAACCCAAGGATTGAACCTGAGTCTCCTGCACTGGCAGGCAGATTCTTTACCACTGAGCCACCTGGTTAGCCTAGCTATATTATAAAAATATAAATATTTTTATATAAACATTTATATATATTATAAAAATGTAAAACTTTTATGTATACTCTACTGGAGTATAGTTGTTTTGCAATGTTGGGTTAGGTTCTGCTGGGCAGCAAAGTGAATCAGCCATGTGTGTGCATATATGCCCTCTCTTTTGGATTTCCTTCCCATCTGGATCACCACAGAACATTGAGTAGAGTTAAGCAACCGAGGCACAATCGTCTCTAAGAATATGTGAGCCGCCTGAGAACACTGACAGGCAGTACTATTTGGGTGGTCCATGGGAAAAAGGGGTAACAATTGTTCGCTCTTTGTCAAATTATTACCTGGCTTTTAGGTATCATGGGCTTCCCTGGTGGCTCAGAAGGTAAAATGTCTGCCTGCAATGCGGGAGACCCACGTTCAATCCCTGGATCAGGAAGATCCCCTGGAGGAGGAAATGGCAACCCACTCCAGTATTTTTGCCTGGAAAATTCCATTGATGGAGGAGCCCGGTAGGCTACAGTCCATGCACTCGCAAAGAGTTGGACATGACTGAGCAACTTCACTTTCTTTCTTTCTTTCCTTCTTAGGTATCGTTGAAAAGCATTCAAGAACCACCTCCTTTCTCCCATAATCCTAAGGAGGTAAGAGAACAGAGGGAGAGTGTCATGCCTGTTAAAGGAAGCAAGAGATGAAAGGAGAGAGGGAGAGGAAACTGAGGTCACCCCCACCTCCCCGGTGGGGGGCTTTTGGAGGTTTACTGAGTGAAGAAAGGCTTATGAGACTGCTGAAATACAGAGACAAAAAGGGCAATCCGAGACAAGGAGTGAACCCCTTCCCTCACTGAGCTTAGTACACATCAAATAACCTTCCTGTTACTGTGTTGAATGATCTGTTTATGGTCTCATTGGCAACAAGCTGGCCTCACAATGAATCATCATGTTGACTCATGGGGGTGATCCCCAATGTGAGGCAACCATTGCTTCTAGGTGATGGATATTCCTATAACATTTCTTAATTCCTTTAAGGTTCTTAACCTCTAAAGCTGGCTTCATGTCTCATGATGCAGACCTGACAATGCCTCGGTTTTGTGTTGCTTCATCAAATGTCTACTATTAATTTTTAGTCATTCTTTTGGTTTGAGGCATGGAGAGTTCTTAAATAGATGCATACCATGTTTTTTTTTTTTTTTTTTTTGGCTGCCCTGGGTCTTCCTTGCAGCTCACTGGCTCTTGAGCTCAAAGACTTAGTAGTTATGGCTCCCAGGCTTAGTTGCCCTGCAGCATGTGGGATCCTAGCTCCCAGACTAGGGAACAAACCCATGTCCCCTGCATTGGAAGGTGGATTCTCAGCCACTGGACCACCAGGGAAGTCCCTAGATGCATACTATACTGATAGAACTGACCGAGTTCTATTCAGTCTTTTTAGAGGTGAGAGAACCCTGTCCCAACCTGACAAGCAACTTATCATGACCTAGTTTAGCAGATCTAAGCTGCAAGATAATTGACCAAGTCTAACTGAGTTCAGTTCAGTCACTCAGTCGTGTCCGACTCTTTGCGACCCCATGGACTGCAGCATGCCAGGCTTCCCTGTTCATCACCAGCTCTTGGAGCTTGCTCAAACTCATGTCCATCGAGTCAGTGATGCCATCCAACTGAATAGGTGAGCTTAACAGCAAGAAGGGTGGACAGTAACAGGGTAGGTTTCACTGTGGAGCTTGATACTCTGAGGCCCAGGAGACCCAACTTGAGTGTGATACCACCTACAGGGGGTAGGGGGCAGCCAACCAAAATCATGGGAAGTCACCATGAACCAAGTTTACGTAGAATTGGAAGGAGCGTAAAACACCTCTGCTCTAGCTCCACAGATTTTAAATGAAAAATAATGAAGGCTGAGAAAAACAATGTCTTGTTTATGATCACTCAGGTTGACAAGGTCAGGACTAGAACTTACTTGTCCTGACACTCTGTCCAGATTTCTCTATACAACGCCTCACTGCCTTCCTTCTCTCTGGGGGGGGGGGGGGGGGGGGATGCCCAATGATCTAAATCTTATTCTGTGGATCTCAAAAACATTGTTTGGTGACTGTGAGCAATAACCATAGTTAGTTTTTTTAAACAAGAATCATAGTTACTATTTTCCTCTTTGGTCAAAATCCCAAAGACTGACAGAGAATTGTACAGTGGTCATGGTGTTGTATGTTGTCACCCTGCTTATTAACTTATATGCAGAGTACGTCATGAGAAACGCTGGGCTGGAGGAAGCACAAGCTGGAATCAAGATTGCCAGGAGAAATATCAATAATCTCAGATATGCAGATGACACCACCCTTATGGCAGAAAGTGAAGAACTAAAGAGCCTCTTGATGGAAGTGAAAGAAAAGAGTGAAATAATTTCCTTAAGGCTCAACATTCAGAAAACTAAGATCATGGCATCGGGTCCCATCAGTTCATGGCAAATAGATGGGGAAACAATGGAAACAGTGGCTGACTTTATTTTTCTGGGCTCCAAAATCACTGAAGATGGTGATTGCAGCCATGAAATTCAAAGACTCTTACTCCTTGAAAGGAAAGTTATGACCAACCTAGACAGCATATTAAAGAGCAGAGACATTACTTTGTCAACAAAGGTCTGTCTAGTCAAGGCTATGGTTTTTCCAGGGGTCAGGCATGAGTGTGAGAATTGGACTATAAAGAAAGCTGAGCACCGAAGAATTGATGCTTTTGAACTGTGGTGTTGGAGAAGACTCTTGAGAGTCCCTTGGACTGCAAGGAGATCCAACCAGTCCATCCTAAAGGATATCAGTCCTGGGTGTTCATTGGAAGGACTGATGTTAAAGCTGAAACTCCAATACTTTGGCCACCTGATGTAAAGAGCTGACTCACTGGAAAAGACTGATGCAGGGAAAGATTGAAGGCAGGAGGAGAAAGGGACAACAGAGGATGAGATGGTTGGATGGCATCACTGACAATGAACATGGGTTTGGATGGACTCTGGGAGTTGGTGATGGACAGGGAGGCCTGGCATGCTGCAGTTCATGGGGTTGCAAAGAGTCGGACATGACTGAGCAACTGAACTGAACTGAACATGGTATTTTTATTTTTTTATATTAGTTTTTGGCAACACCCCATAGCATGTGGGATCTCCCTGACCAGGGATCGAACCCACACCCCTTGCACTGGAAGATAGAGTCTTACCCACTGGACCACCAGGGAAGTCCCAGTCTTGGTGTTCTCTATGTCTTTAATCAACTTAAATGATCTTAGAACTCAGAGTGACCCACATAGGGGAAGGGAGCAGTGGAAAGTTTGTCTCTAGAGTCAGTTTGGTAGATAAAGATTTAGATTGAATTTGAGCTTAGTTCATTCTCATGGACTAGAAATTTTTCTGCTTGAACAGGTGCTTTGGTTCTTTTTGGGGGATGGGACACTATTGGGGTGGCTGAAGAGCTGATTGACACATGTTATCTAAGGTGCCTGAAAATATTATTTCCTTTGAACAAGAAAAAAAAAAAAAGAATAGATGTGAAGTACAGAGCCTTTATTCTTGCATTTCCTATCACTGGCACCAAAGCCAGTAATCACTACCCATGGGGCATATATTTCGTAATGTAAGATGTTATCATTTTAACCCAAATCACTGGATTCTCATTTCCTGGAGATCTTACAGAGTCTGTCTGTGAGAATTGTTGAGAAATAAGAGGTCCTCTTGAACCCTGTCACTTTGCAGGGTGCTAAGAATGCTTTCTTGTAAATTTATAGCTTGATATTGCTATAGCTATCATGACAGCTGTGAGAAAAACTAGGAAAATGAGAAAGTAAGTACCTGTTCTTGATTATATTAAATACTTTTTTAAATGATAAAAGTGATAAGTTAATTGTAGGGAAGAAAACACAACTAACAGGGACCTTCAGTAATTAAAGTAGGTATAGAGTAATTTCAAGTAACATGAGGCAGGAAGAAACAATACCAAATGGATGGATCTTCTCAACTCATTTCTGGTGACAACTGGAATAGAAGTTTAAGTCTGAAGAATGTTTAAGTGAATTGTTCCAAAACAAACTTATTATCAGATTTGAAAATGAAATATATTTCATAGATGAGAGAGAATTCAGATAGCTCTCTTTCCTACCAGAAAACTAAAGCAATTTCAGCACAGAGGAAACAACAAAAATTACTGAATTGCTAAGCAACAGAGATCCTGTTTACATGCAAATATCTGTAGTAATAACAAAAAAGAAACAGCGCATGAATAACACAGGAAATATGATCTGAAAACAAAAATGCCTATAATAAAATATTTGGCCTTTGTTTTGGACCAATTTGATTTTCCATAAGTCAACAGCTATTTATGTTGACACTATGTGAATTAGTCTGCCCCAAAGCTAACCTGATGTTCAGCAGTTTGTCTAAATGTCTAAAAATGAAGTTTATCTTGACAAAGACAAAGACCAAAAAGGTGTTTTTGTATCAGCTTATCTTTACAAAGGACATTAACAAGAAGGCCAAGTTTATGTTGTTTCAGACATTTCTTATTTACTCCCCAAATCTAAGGAACATTGGGGCATTAAATATTTACACTGTGATGCTGGTCCTTATCCTAAGTTGTTCTATTCTTTTTAGGATGGACTTCTTACCTTCCAGGGGAATTCACAGAGGCTAAGTAATTTATCCTAAATTAACTTACATATTAATTTCAGAATAGATCTACTCTTGATCTAAGACATCCACTTAGGACCCTGGTATTTAGGATGCTGTTGCTACTGATAAAAAACATTACAAAAACATTTATGCATCATAGCATCCATTCACTTACCAGTGTGAAACCTTGAGGTTAGCTGGTCCTGACTAAATTCAAACCTGAATTTTTTTATCTTTCACAGTACTTCTGTTCTCCACCCACCACTTCTTGATGGAAAAAAAAGACAACCTCTAAAACATTATCTTAATCTATTATATTGCCATACTTTAGAAATAGTTGGTATATGATAAATGTTTATTGGCTAAATCCTCAGATTCTTGACTAACCTAGTGCACTGAATGCACTCTCTCATTCATAGGTGTATTCATATACTCAGTAACTACTTATTGACCACCTACTATGTGCACATAACGTGAGGAGTTGCTTACCCATGATGGTAAGATTTTATTGGAAAGACAGATAAGTAAATAATAATTAAACATGAATGAGTGTTTGTGACAAGGTACAACAGAAACATACAAATAACATCTTAGAGTTACATAAGCCAAGATGGCAAGAATGAGTTGGAGTTGTTCAAGCAAATGGGATGGGAGCTGATAGACGAACAGTGGCAAAAATTCTACAGGTGAGTTTAAATGGTGTGTGCAAAGTCCAAAGAAAGAGGGAGCATGATGAAATTGAGCACCTGAGAGATGGTAAGCATGGCTAGAGCTTAGAACAGGGTGTGGGGAGGGGAGGTAGCCCAGGTTATTGAATGCTAAAATAGCATTAGATGCTCCTCTAAGTTTCAACCATACTTAGTTTTTATGTTAAAATAAAATGCATTTGTTGATTCACAAATCCAGAGATGAACAATTGTAACTAGGTTGAAGGAGACATACAGTTGACCCTTGGATAATATGTGTTTGAACTGCACATGTTCACTTCTTCAGGGTTTTGGGGGCAGAGTTTTGTTTGTTTCAGTAAGTGCTCTACAATCCATAGTTAGTTGAATCTGTGTATGTGGAACCATAGGCATAGGGGAACCATGGATACAGAGGAATTCAGCACAAGGAAGGCTGGCTAAAAGTTACACAGGATTTTCAACAGCTGGAGGTTGGGCGTCCCTAACTCTTACATTGTTCAAAGGTCAACTGTATAAATACTTTATTGTATATACTTGATTATTCTAAAGATTTTTTTTTGCTGTGGGCTATTTTTTTAAAAAAGTTTTTACTGAATTTGTTACAACACTGTTTCTGCTTTTTTATGTTTTGTTTTTTTTGGCCTTGAGGCACATGGGATCTTAGCTCTCTGACTAGGGATCAAACCTGTACCCCCTAAATTGGAAGGTGAAGTCTTAACCACTGGGCTGCCAAAGTGAAAGTGAAAGTGAAAATCGCACAGTCGTGTCAAACTTTTTGAGACCCCTTAGACTGGAACACACCAGGCTTCCCTGTCCATCACCAACTCCTGGAGCTTACTCAAACTCATGTCCATCGAGTTGGAGATGCCATCCAATCATCTCATCCTCTGTCGTCCCCTTCTCCCCTTGCCTTTAATCTCTCCTAATCTTTTCCAATGAGTCAGATCTTCACATCAAGTGGCCAAAGTATTGGAGTTTCAGCGTCAGCATCAGTTCTTCCCTCCTCATACCCTCCTTGTAGAAATCACAATCCGTTGGTTTTAACTTAGATTGGCCTTTTTAAAAGACCTACTGCAGCAAAGGGGAAAAAAGACCTGTTTCATATCCTGGTCTTTTCCTTAGATATGCTTTTGCCAATTTTAGACTCTCTCTTACTGCTCATCTATGTTGGATGGACACCTTCATTCACTTTGTTGACATAGTCTATTGTTCACTTTTTTTAAGATTAAAAATAATGGGTATTTAATTTGTAATTCAAGTTCATGCCTGATAACTTTTAGTTAGGTCTTAGTTCCTGGAGAATCAGTATAACCTGGTGCTTTTTTTTTTTTGTTTTTAACATTCATAGTTTCTGACTTTATTCCTCCATTCAGAGTACTGTTCTTTTATACATTTTTAAATTAATTAATTAATTTTAATTGGAGGCTAATTACTTTACAATATCGTGGTTTTTGCCAGATGGGTCATATTTTCAGCAACATTTTCTGAAAAGCAAGGGTGAGAATTAGGCTTTTGCTTTTTAAACTTTATGTTTTTTCATACATTTTATACATGAAAACATTGTTTTTATGCTCTCAGATGTGTTAGGTTAATGATTATAAAATGTTAGCCTAAAAATCAATTTTACTGAAAATCTTAAGGGCCTTATTCTAATGCCTTTTAACCTCTAGTAGTACTGTTTAGACATCTGAAGGTCATTTGTGATTCTCAGATTGATTGTGGTTCTTTTTGCTTCACTTGTTTTCTTTCTTGGTAAGATTTTAGAACTTCTCAGTATCCCTAGTATACTGAAATTTCATAAGAACATACAGTGGTTTGGATTTTTTGAAAATCCCAAATCCAAAATTTGATGGGTGTTTAATGTCACCCTTCAATCAAGGGACAAATGTTCTCGAATTATAGAAAAGGAGTTTTGTAGAATTTCTTTAATAGTTTATTCATTTATCCCTGAAAATGCTATTGTTTCTCAATAGGATATTGTGAATTGATACTCCAATTTTTTTCCATCTTTTCTATTCCATTTTCTTAGTAAACGAATTTGCCTATAGGGCAATCTCAAACTCATATATAACAATTTTTAAGGATATTTTTTATTTTTGTTTTTTATGTTGAATTTTCAAGAAATCTTTCTTATTCTCAGATAGTCCTTATTTTTATCATATTCTATTTTTGTTTCATAGGTGCCAAGAAAATTTTCTGAGGTTAGATTTTTGGCTTGAGTTTCAGGGCATTTATATTTTAGTGTGTATAGGGGCAGACAGATGATAAACAAAATACATAAAAATATTCAAAATATGAGAACATATATCTAGGTGCCAACTTTGTATATATAACTAGTATAATAGTTATACTATTATATATAATATGATATAATATATATACTATCATATATTATATGTGGGGGGACAGGGAAGCCTGTAGTGCTGCAGTCCCTGGGATCACGAAGAGCTGGGGATATGACCTGGCGACTGAACAACACAACAACGAGTATAATAGTGAAAAGTGCTATAAAATTAATGAGATAAGATGATAAGATGAAAAATTGGCCTCCGTTATAATAATGAGGAGTTCCATCAACCCATACCTCGGTGAAAGTTGTGAGAATTATAAAAAATACCATTCATTTAAGACCGATGATGTTTGCCCTAAAAGAAAAGAAAGAATGAAGGAAAAACATCTATTTCAGAAAATGTATGAACATTCTGTAAGAAAGGCAAGACTCTTTGTTTGTTTTCTCTTTTCAAATGTTATTTGATGGGGCATAGTTGACTAACAATGTTGTTAGTTTTAGGTGTACCACGTATGGCAAAGTGATTCAGTTATACATACACATGTATCCTTTTTTAGATTCTTTTTTGGTGGATGCTCCTTCTCTCCCACCATCCTGCTTGGTGAGGTGGAGATTCCACTGCAGACTTCTGCAGCCAGGAATACAGACTTCTTTATTGACCCACCTCCCAGCCAGAGGGCTTTATGCCCAGAGCAGTAGGACTTTGGAATTTCTCACCCTGATATTCAGGGCCTACTGCTGAGGCTGTGGGCTGGGTGAGTGTGGTTGAGAGGCTCAGGCTTCCTTCTTCTATCCAGTTCCTAATTATGACAAGAAGGCTTTACAACGCATGCCATACTGATCATCCTGAGGCCCCGTTGGTCCTTCCTCTTATTTTTGAGGCAGCGGATTCATGCCAGGAGAGGCAATCTGAGAAGATCTCAAGCTGCTGCCTTTTCCTCCTTTGATTGTTCAGCTCCTAGAGAAACTGTCTTGCAGAGAAGACTGCAGATTTTCCACCCTGGCTCTAGAGCCCTGGAGGAAGCAGGTCATAAAAGATAGCTCTTGATCTTTCTCCAAAGGAACTGATTTCATTTGCAAAAGAGGATAAAACAGTTTAATCCTAAAGGCACTCAGTGTGGTGTGCTGAAAGGCAATAGGAAGGAGATTCCTGTATCTGATGAAAATACAGCTCAGTCTGTAGGCTGGCTAGTTAGCAGTAGAGAAACTGGGAATAAAACAGCTGGGAGGAGCCCTCTTGGCCCTGGAACAAATATCAAACCTCAGAAACAATTCTTCCCAAAAAGCCATGCTTAGATTGGGTTAATTTATAGACAAATATGTACTCCAGAATGTTGTTGAAGATAATAAAACAATAGTGAAGTTTAACAGCAGGGTGTGGTCAGGGAAAGAGTTTAAGAGAGTCTTCTCAGTACCACGGCCATCCCATGGTGACTGTGGGCATATCCACAACTGTATCTCCCTAAGAACCAAATCAAAGCCCTCGCACTTATGGGGATGAAGAATAATTTTATTATGTGTGTATATAATGTACTCTTAGGCCTATAGCACATAGAATTATAACAAGTGTGTGATGTTGTTGCTAATAATAATACAAAGGAAGTGGATGTGAATAAAGTTTTAATGAACGAAGGAAACAGTGACAGATGGTAAACTAATAACAATATTTTTGTACTTTGTAACATTTATATATATATACATTTTATTTACAATTATATATTTAAAATATATTATATGTTATTATATATAATATAACAAAAAAGAGGAAGAGGAAGTAGAGTTGTATAGGACTAATGAGCCAACTTATCACTAGAATTAAGCTGATATAAATGTGTAGGTGATTATCATAATTTAATACATGTATAGTAAACTTGAGAGCAACCACTAAGAAAACCCAAAATATGCTGAAAAAATTATTAATGGACTTAAAATGCTATGCTGGAAAATATTCACTGAACACAAAGAAGGAAATCAGAAATATGAAACAAAAAAGGCATGCAACATTTAGAAAAGAAAAAGTAAAATGACAAGCCCAACTGTATCAATAATAACAGAAATGTGAATAAATCCAATCAGGATGCAGAGACTGTTAAACCTAATGAAAAATTAATTCAGCTCTATGTTGTCTCCAGGATACATACTTTAGATTCAAAGACACAGTAAATTTAATGTAAAAGGATAGAAAAAGACATATAATTTAAACAGCAATCATGGGAAAGCTGAAGTATCCATACAGATATCAGACAAATAGACTTAAAAATGAAAAATATCAATCAGAGTAATATTTTATAAAAAGATGTCAATTCATCAGCAAGATATGACAATTATAAATACATCTGTGCTTTATAACAGAGCACCAAAATACATGAAGCAAAACCAGACAGAAATGAAAGGAAACATGAATGATTCAAGAATAATAGTTAGAAACTTCAGTACTCCACTTTCAACAACAGATAGAACAAATGGACAAAAAACAAATGAATAGAAGACTTAACACTACAAACTAACTGAACCTATCAGACATCTACAGAAAACACTACCCAACAATAACAGAATGTACTTTTTCTTAAGTGAATGTGGATTATTCTACAGGATAGATTATATGATACATCATAAACCTAACCTCAATATGATTCAGTTCAGTTCAGTTCAGTTGCTTAGTCATGTCCAACTCTTTGCAACCCCATGGACTGCAGCACACCAAGTCTCCCTGTCCATCACCAGCTTCCGAAGCTTGCTCAAACTCATATCCATTGAGTTGGTGATGCCATCCAACCATCTCATCCTCTGTCATCCCCTTCTCCTCCCGCCTTTAATCTTTCTCAGCATCAAGGTCTTTTCCAATGAGTCAGTTCTTCGCATCTGGTGGCCAGAGTATTGGAGTTTCAGCTTTAACATCAGTCCTTCCAATGAATATTCAGGACTGACTTCCTTTAGGACAGACTGGTTGGATATCCTTGCAGTCCAAGGGACTCTCAAGAGTCGTTTCCAACACCACAGTTCAAAAGCATCAATTCTTTGGTGCCCAGCTTTCTTTATGGTCCACCTCTCACATCCATACATGACTACTGGAAAAACTATAGCTTTGAGTAGGTGGACATTTGTTAGCAAAGTAATGTCTTTGCTTTTTAATATTCTGTCTAGTTTGGTCATAGCTTTTCTTCCAAGGAGTAAGCATCCTTTAATTTCATAGCTGCAGTCACCATCTGCAGTGATTTTGGAGCACAAGAAAATAAAGTCTGTCATTGTTTTTATTGTTTACTCATCTATTTGCCATGAAGTGATGGGACTGGATGGCATGATCTTAGTTTTCTGAATGTTGAGTTTTAAGCCAACTTTTTCACTCTCCTCTTTCACCTTCATCAAGAGGCTCTAATTCTTCTTTGCTTTCTACCCTAAGAGTGGTGTCATCTGCGTACTGGAGGTTATTGATATTTCTCTTGGCAATCTTGATTCCAGCTTGTGCTTCATCCAGCCTGGCATTTCGAAAGATGTACTCTGCATATAAGTTAAAAAAACAGGGTGACAATATACAGCCTTGACACACTCCTTTTCCTATTTGGAACCAGTCTGTTGTTCCATGTCCAGTTCTAACTGTTGCTTCTTGACCTGCATACGGATTTCTCAGGAGGCAGGTCAGGTGGTCTGGTATTCCCATCTTTTTAAGAATTTTCCAGAGTTTGTTGTGATACACACTGCCAAAGACTTTGGCATAGTCAGTAAAGCAGAAATAGATCATTCTCTAGAACTCTCTTGCTTTTTTGATGATCCAATGGATTTTGGCAATTTGATTTCTGGTTCCTCTGCCTTTTCTAAATCCATCTTGAACATCTGGTGAAGTTGATGTGTAGACTCTTCTCTTGTGTTGTTCAAAGAGGGTGTTTGCTATGACCAGTGCAAAACTAGAAAAACTCTATTAGCCTTTGACTTGCTTCATTTTGTACTCTGAGGCCAAATTTGCCTGTTACTCCAAATATCTCTTGACTTCCTACTTTTTTGCATTCCAGTCCACTATAAATAGAAGGACATCTTTTTTGGGTGTTAATTCTAGTAGGTCTTGTAGATCTTCACAGAATGGTTCAACTTCAGCTTCTTCAGCATTACTGGCCAGGGCATAGACTTGGATTACTGTGATTGATATTGAATGGTTTGCCTTGGAAATGAACAGAGATCATTTTGTCATTTTTGAGATTGTATCCAAGGACTGCATTTCAGACTCTTTTGTTGACTATGAGGGCTACTCCATTTCTTCTAAGGGATTCTTGCCCACAGTAGTAGATATAATGGTCATCTGAGTTAAATTTACCCATTCCAGTCCATTTTAGTTCAGTGATTCCTAAAATGTCAATGTTCATGCTTGCCATTTCCTGTTTGACCATTTCCAATTTGCCTTAATACGTAGACCTAATGTTCCAAGTTCCTATGCAATATTGTTCTTTACAGCATCGGATTTTACTCCATCACCAGTCACATCCACAACTGGGTGTTGTTTTTGCTTTGGCTCTCTTTTCTTTCTTTCTGGAGTTATTTCTCTGCTGATCTCCAGTAGCTATTGGGCACCTACTGACCTGGGGAGTTCCTCTTTCAGTGTCCTGTCGTTTTGCCTTTTAATACTGTTCATGGGGTTCTCAAGGCAAGAATTCTGAAGTGGTTTGTCAGTCCCTTCTCCAGTGGACCATGTTTTGTCAGAACTGTCCACCATGACCCATCTGTCTTGGATGGCCCTACATGGCATGGCTCATAGTTTCATTGAGTTAGACAAGGCTGCGGTCCATGTAATCAGTTTGGTTGGTTTTCTGATTGTGGTTTTCATTCAGTCTGCCCTCTGATGGATAAGGATAAGAGGCTTATGGAAGCTTCCTGATGGGAGAAACTGACTTAGGTGGAAACTGGGTCTTGTTCTGATGAGCGGGGGCCATGCGCAGTAAATCTTTAATCCAATTTTCTGTTGATGGGTGGGACTGCATTCCCTCCCTGTTCTTTGACCTGAGGCCAAACTATGGTTGAAGTAATGAAGATAATGGTGACCTCCTTCAAAAGGTCCTGTGTATGTATTGCCACACTCATTGCCCCCGACCCTGCAGCCGGGCACTCTTGACCCACACCTCCACTGAAGACTCCTGGACACTCATGGGCCAGTCTGGGTCAGTCTCTTGTGAGGTCACTGCTCCCCTCTCCTGGGTCCTGGTGTGTACAAGGTTCTGTTTGTGCCCTCCAAGAGTCTGTTTCCCCAGTCCTGTGTAAGTTCTGGTGGCTCTATGGTGGGGTTAATGCTGACCTCCTCCAAGAGGGCTTGTGCCATACCAGGTCTGCTGCACCCAGAGCCCCTGCCCCTGCGGCAGGCCACTGTTGACCTGTCCTTCACAGGAGACACTCAAACACAGTTATGGCTCAGTCTCTGTGGGGTCTCTGGGTCCTGGTGCACACAAGGTTTGTTTGAGCCCTCTGAGTGTCTCTGGCAGCTAAGGGGTTTGATTCTAAACATGATTTTGCCCCTCCTATCATCTAGTTTGGGCTTGTCCTTTGCCCTTGGACATGAGTTATCTTTTGTTTGGTGGGATCCGACATTCTCCAGTCAATGATTGTTCAGCAGCCATTGTAGTTTTGGAGTTCTCTCAGAAGATGAGCACATAAGGGAAGCCCTCAATATGTTTAAAAGAATAGAAATAATACAAATCTCTGACAACACCTGAATGAAATTATAAATCAATAACAGGGGAAACTATGGGTAACCCACAATCACATGAAAATTGAATACTATATTTCTAAATACTTAATGGATAAAGAAAAAAATCAGAAGAGAAATTAAAAAAAATACTTTGTGATGATTGGAAATAAAGATACAATGTACCAAAACTTATGGGATACAGCTAAAGCAGTGCTTAGGGAAAGTTATTGCTATGAAAACTTTTAGCAAGAAAAAAAGGTCTCAAATCAATAATTAGAACTTCTACATGAGGACTTCCTCAGTGATCCAGTGGCTAAGACTCTGTTCTCCTGATGCAAGGAGCCTGGGTTCGATCCTTGCCCCTGGGAAATAGATCCCACATGTGGTAACTAAGAGTTCTCATGCCACAACTAAGACCCAGTGCAGCCCAATAAATTAACACATATTTAAAAAAAAAAAAAAGACAAAAAAACTTCCACATGAATTCACTGGGCACAGAATAGCAAACTAAATATAAATCCAGATAATGAAGGAAATACTAAAGATTGGATCAGAATTAGTAAAAAAACCAAAAGAATAAAAAATGATAAAAAAACCACCAAATCAAAAGCTGATTTTTTTTAAAAGCTCAACAAAATCGACAAACCTTTATCCAACTTGACCAAGAGAAAAAAACAGAGAATAAAAGAGACTCAAACTGAAATAATCAAAAATGAAAGAGGACATAACTACTTATCTTAGAAAAATGAATACTATGAAGAATTTTACTCTAATATATAAGATGAATTAGATGAAATGGACAAATGCTTAGAAAGACAGAAACTACCAAAATTGACTCAGGAAGAAACAGACAATCCTAATAGACCTAAAATAAACAAAGATACTAGAGTATTAGAAACAAAACAACAACAAAACTACCTACAAAGAAAAACCCTGGACCAGATAGCTTTACCATTGAATTCTACCAAACATTAAAAGAATAATTAATTTCAATTATTCACGAGTTCCTCCCAGAAATGTAAGAGAAGGAAAAATTTTCCAACTCATTCTATTACCTTCATGCCCAAACCAGTGAAAGACATCACAATAAAACAACAGAACAATATCTGTTATGAATATGAAGGCAACAACATAAACTAAATATTTGCAAACCAAATCTATCATCATATAAAAGGAATTATTCACCATGATGAAGTGGGATTTATCTAAGTGATGTAAGGTTGACTTATAACCTGAAAAATCTATACAGTTAATACATCTTATTAGTAGAATAAAAAAAAAAAGAGAAGTTGCATGGTTATCTCAATATATGCAGAAAAAAGAAATTCTTGTGATAAATGAAAATAAATGAATTAAGACTATAAGGAAACTGCCTCACCCTGATAAAGAGTTTCTTTGAAAAATACATATCTGACATTGTACTTGATGGTGAAAGATTGGACAGTTTATTTCTAAGCTTGGGAAAAAGACAAGAATGTTTGCTTTCACCACCTCTATTCAATATTACATAGAAAGTTCTACCCAGGTAATTAGGCAAGAAAAAAAAACAGTCAAATTTGAAATGAAGAACTAAAACTAGTTGTATTCATGGATAGTTTGACTGTATATACAGAAACTCCTTACAAATCTACTAAAAACCATTAGAACTAATAAATGACTTCAGCAAGGTTGCAGGATACAAGGCCAATATACAATATGTAATTCTTTTTCAATACACTTGCTTTGAACAATAACTAAAGTAAATAAGTCAATTCCATTAACAATAGTATCAAAAGTAATAGGACATTTAACTTGCTTAGTATCTAAGTCATATCTGACTCTTTGCGACCTCACGGACTAGAGCCTGCCAGGTTACAGAATCTCTCTGTCCATGGGATTCTCCAGGCAAGAATACTGGAGTGGGTTGCCATTTCCTTTTCCAAGGGATCTTTCCAACCCATGAATCGAACCCATCTCATGCATTGGCAGGCAGATTTTTACCACTGAGCTACCAGGGAAGCCCCCAGCTAAACAAGTGCAGAACTTATATTCTGAAAACTATAGTATAAATTGTTTAAAGAAATTAAAAATATCTAAATGGAAAACATTTTCACAAATTGAAAGACTTAACATTATTATGATGACAATTCTCTTCAAACTGAGCTACAGATTCAATACTGTTTCTAATCCAATACATAATCCAATATGGCTTCTTTGTGGAAATTTACAAAATGATTACAGAATTCATATGAAATTGCAAAAGTTGTGGAAAAGCTAAAACAATTCTAAAAAAGAAGAAGAAAATAAGAGGGCTCATATTTATGTTTCCTGGCTTCAAAACTTGCACAGAGCATCAGGAATCAAGACAGTGTGTACTGGCACTATATATATATTGCCAACTGACTTTCAACAAGGATGCCTCAAACTGTTTGTACTGAATAAAGTTAACCCTTGTTCAGATCATATACAAAAATTAACTCAAAACAAATAAAAAAACTTTAATATAAGAAAAAGAACTATGAAACTCTTTGAAGGAAACATAGGGATAAATCTTTACAACTTTGGATTTGCAAAGGATTCAGAAGTATAACATCAAAAGCATAAGACGCAAAAGAAAAAAAAATTATTAGATTAAAGCAAAACTTGTGCCTCATAGGGAAAAGAAAGTGAAAAGACAACCCACAGTATGGGAGAAAATATTTCCAGATCAGACATCTGATTAGTTGTATTTAGAATATATGTAAATCTCTAAAGACTTAATAACAAAAATACAATCAACCCAATTTTTTTTTTAAACAAGGAGTAAAGAATCTGAACAGACATTTCTCTGAAGAAGATATTTAAATGAGCAGTAAGCACATGCAATAAGCACATGCAAAGAACTCAACATTATTAGTTATTGGGAAAATGCAAATCAAAACCACAAGCAGTTACCACTTCACACCCACTAGGATGGCTGGAATAAAAATGAAACTTGAATTCATTATGCTGCGTGAAAAAAAGCCAGTCACAAAAGACCACATCTTACATGATCTCATTCTTATGAAAGTCCAGAACAGAAAAATTTATAGAGACAGAAAGTATTAATAGATTCACAGTTCCCTAGGGTGAAGGCTAGGAGATACAGTTAACAAAAGTGATATTTAAAGGGTAGAGAGTTTCTTTTTGAGGTAATGTAACGTTCAAAGTTGATTGTAATGATGGCTACACATACTTGTGAATATGCTAAAAATTATTTAATTGTATTTTTTGATAGAATAGATTTTCCTCAAGAAATTGAAAATAGAATTACCATTTGGTCCAACATTCCCACTATTGGGTATATAGTCAAGGAAACTAAAATCACAATATTGGGATATCTGGATTTCTCGTGTCCATTGTAGCATTATTCAAAATAGCCAAGGCACAGAAACAGCCTTGGGCTTCCCTGGTGGCTCAGACAGTTAAGAATCTGTCTGCAATGCAGGAAACCTGGGTTCAATCCCTGGGTCAGGAAGATCCCCTGGAGGAGGAAATGGCAACCCACTCTAGTAGTATTCTTGCCTGGAGAATTTCATGGACAGAGGATCCTGGTGGGCTACCATCCATAAGGTCACTCAGAGTCGGATACGACTGAAACAATTTAGCAGGTATGCACAGAAACAGCTTTAGTGTCTGTAAATAAGTGAATAAATTAAAAAAAATGTAAAATATGCATCTATTTCTTTTTTCATATATGTATGAATATTATTAATATTCATATTAACAATATGAATATTAAATGGCAGAAAGGAGTCCTGTCATTTGCAACAACATGGATGAAATGAGTATATTATGCTAAGTAAAATTAGCTGGACAGGGAAAGAGATATACTATAAAATCTTATTTATATGTGAAAAATAAAAAATAAAATCTTATTTGTATGTGAAATATAAATAAAAATATATAAATAAATAAAAAATAAAATCTTATTTATACATGAAATATAAAAGAATTGAACTCACAAAACAGAGAGTAGAACAGTTGTTCCCAGGGCTGATGGGTGGGGAAAATGGGAAGAGCTTGGGCAAAGGATACACAATGTTGGAAAGAAGATGAATAAATTCTAGGGAACTGATGTGCACTGCAGTGACTATAGTTAACAGTACAGTATATACTTGAGATTTGCTAAGAGAGTCAATCTTCAATGCTCTTATCCCACTAGGAGAAGAAAAAAAAGGAAACTCTTAGATGATGGATGTGTTAATTAACTTTATTGTGGTAATCGTTTCACAAAATATGCATATATCAAATCATCACGTGTATTATACATCCTGTGCTCTGCTCAGTCACTCAGTTGTGTCTGACTCTGTGACCCCATGGACTGTAGCCCACCAGACTCCTCTGTCCATGGGATTCTTCAGTGAAGAATACTGGAGTGGGTTACTGTGCCCTCCTCCAGGGGGTCTTCCCGACCCGGGAATGGAACCCTTGCAGGCAAGTTCTTTATCCACTGAGCCACCTGGGAAGCCATTTTACACAATATTACTTTGTCAACTATACTTTAGTAAAGCTGGGGCCTGGGGGTGGGGGAAGAAAAAAAAAAAACTTTTGAAACAACAACAAAAAAAGGAAAAGGTTGCAATGAATGTGTGGAAAAAGGAGTGTGGAATTTGAACTGAAAGTTCAGATAGTAAATCAAAAGAGTTAAAGAACTTCTCTCACTCTCAGTGTGTCTCTGTCTTTTTTTCTGGTGGAATTATGTACTTGGATTTCACCAGGTTTTTTTTTTTTTTCCTTGTTTGCCTGTGATTTTTCTCTTCATCGAGAACTTCCAAGCTATGTAGGAGGAAATGAAAACTATAGGGAGTTCCCCCAGGCTCAGCTCAGTTATACTTACTGGTCCCTGCAGAGTCAGATCTCCATGCAGTGTTGCGTATTTTAAGGTGATAGTGGGTGATATTTTGAACTTTGCAACCATAAAAATTATATAGGACTGCAGATATAGGTCAGTGGCTACAACTTCCTCTGAAATTTAAATATTTCTAAAGACATTTGATTGTAGAACAGGTGGAGTAAGGGGGAGGTACTAAGTGACTCATTCTGACCATACCCTCGAGTAGTTTCAAGTACTCAGGAGGAGACTGGAAATGTCAAAGACAGCTCCAGATTGAAGACTGGTCAAAAATTCTAAAGAAATGGGGATGTAACCTCACTCACTGATGATCATAAACATGCAGAGCACAGACTTTGGAGTCCAAGAGCTGTGTGACCTTTCCAAAGTTATTTACTGCTCTGAGCCTTTGTGACATGATTGAGAATGGAGAAGACAGTTTATTGATTGAATATTGTTTCAGTCCCCCACAAGGCAACTAGATAGGTCCAAGTATAAGGGTGTTGAGGAGCTTTTTACAGAGTTGATGAAATATTTTATCTGCGATATGTGCATTGAATGAGTTCTACTTTCTACCTCTGGTTGCCTAATTTACCTCAGAAATCAAAGTGGAGCTTTGGAAGTTTTTTCCTTACTAACAGTCCTTCTAAAACCCCCATCCATGCTTGGATACTGAGACCAACACTCTCTCGCCCATTGTAGGCTTTCTATGCTTCTCGGTGCCAGGGAGATGTTAGAACAAGTATTTGATGGAGTTATTTATCCATCTGTTTCCCCCATGTATTTTTTATAATTTAATTTATTATTTATACTGAATAAAGAAGTTCTAAAACTTGTTTTCATCGGCTGTTTGTTGTTTCTTTTCCATCTCCCCCCTCTCTCTCTTTTTTTTTTCAATTATGACTGAAGTCAGTTTCAAAGTGCATAATTTCCAGTGATTTTGCTTTTCATCTGCGATGTTTCTGTTGACTTTAAAACTAATCTAATGATTCAAAAACCTGCCAAACCCAGCCCCAAGGAATAAAGAAATAGGAGGCAGTCCTAAATGGGGAAGAATGGGCATCCAGGACCACTGACTTGGAGAGCACTCCCCCATGTGTGACTATATTAAAACCATATTTCACTTTAATAGGGAAGGACTCGGGGGAGGGTGGCCCCTCTGATGCAGGGGACTCCATTTGAGCTAATAAAAGACCACTTAGCCATGAGGGCTCGTTACAATTAAATTGTCTCCAAACAGTGGGTCGCTTGGTGAACCTCCAGAGAAGAACAGCTGGAACACATGTAGTGGGAGGAGCGAGGTCTGCTCTGTCCCTGGAACCACAGTGCATTTCAGCCACCCTCGTAAATCTCACTGCTCAGGACATGCTGCTCAATGTCTTTTAGTGGCTTTTACTTGGCGAGGATCCATAGCAAAGTATCTATCTGCTCTAAATCTTGGTCTAACTTACCTTTCTCTGTTCTCATGCTGACCCATCCAAGTATTGTTTCAAGATAATATTAGCCTTGTTAAATGATTTGAGGATTATGTCTTCTGCTTCCTGAAATGATTTCTAGAATATAGACTATTTATTATCTGATAGTTTAGCTGAACTTGCCATAAAGCCTGAGCACAGTGATGTGGCTGGTAGATTTTTATTTTTAAATGTTCAATTTGATACTTTTTTTGACTTATGTGTGTATCTATGATGCTATCACCATGATCAAGGTTGTGAAAGTATCCATAATCTCCAAAACTCACTATGAGTTTGACATTTTTTGTTTGTTTTGTTTTTGTCACAGCCTGCAGCAGGCACAACTTCCCTGACCAGGGACTGAACCTGGGCCCCCTGCGGTGGAAGTGTGCAGTCTGAACCACTGGACTACCTGAAGAGTTCAAATTTGACTTTTTTCTGATTCCACGCAGAGGTGAGATCATACAATATTTCTTTTTCTGTGCCTGACTTATTTCACTTAGTACAATGTTTCCAGAGTTCATCCATGTTTTCAAAGATATCAAGATTTCCTTCTTTTTTAAAGGCTGAATAATATTCCATATATATTTATATATATGAAAAGAATGATTTTTTTTCACCTTTTCTTTACCCATTATTCTGTTTACTTATGCTGTTTTCATGTCTTAGCTACTATGGATAATGCTTCAGTGAATATGTTCATCGAGATGCTGATACATCTTTGAGATGCTGATTTCATTCCTTATAGATGTATACCCAGTAGTAGAATTGAATTGTTGGTTCCTATATTAGTTATATTCTTAATTTTTTACAGAAACTCTGTACTGGGTTTTTTTTTGTGTGTGTGTGGCCGTAACAATGTTAGGACCTCTAATATTGTCCCCCTGTATCATCTTTAAGATTTCTTTCCCTCTATCCTTTTCCTCTGTGTTCTTCAGATTAGATAATTGTGATTTATCCTAATGATCCTCTGTTTTCGCCATTGTTTGGTACAAATCACCCAGAAACTTGTTTATTCTGGGTATCATATTTATTTTTTAGTTTTCATCTTATTCAGATATAATTTTTTTAAAAAAAATATATAATTAAAAAATTGTATTGGGGTGTAGTTGATTTACAATGTTGTGTTGACATTAAAAAATTCTATTTATTTATTTGTTTTTGGCTGTGTTGGGTCTTTGTTGCTACATGGGAGCTTCTCTCTAGTAGCAGAGATTGGGGGCTACTCTCTAGTTGCAGTGCTCAGGATTCTTGTTGCAGGGGCTTCTCCTGCTGTGGAGCACAGCACACACATACTATAGCTGATTAACAATGTTGTGTTGGTTTCAGGTGTAGAGCAAAGTGATTCAAAGAATATATCTGAGTATATATTCTTTTTCAAATTCTTTTCCCATTCAAGTTGTTTCATAACATTGAACAGAGTTCCCTGTACTATACAGTAGTTCCTTGTTAGTTATCCATTTTACATATAGTGTGTGTGTGTCAATTCTGATGTTGTATTTTTTAATTAAAAATATCCATTTAGTTCTTTTTCTCCAGATGTTTTGTGTTTTTTTTAATTTATCAGTGGCATTTTTTTTTAACCTCATAAAGCATACTTGTACACCGACTTTACATCTTGGTCTGCTTATTCAAATATCTGTTACCTTGGGATTGGCTTTGAATAATACTCTTTGAGTGGGTT
Organism: Antilocapra americana; assembly: GCA_007570785.1. NCBI lineage: Eukaryota > Metazoa > Chordata > Mammalia > Artiodactyla > Antilocapridae > Antilocapra > Antilocapra americana. Next base: position 5,490,016 of record ML661322.1, read on the forward strand.
TTATTTCTCTTACTATTTATGTGTTGAGAAATTTGAAATTTGTTCTGTATCCTGACTCTTGTGACTGCTATATGGTTGAATCTCTGGATTATGATACGTAGTTGATGTTGTTCAGTTGGTAAGTTGTGTCCAACTCTTTGCGACCCTATGGAATGCAACACTCCAGGTTTCCTTGTCCTTAACTATCTCCTGTAGTTTGCTCAGATTTATATCCTTTGAGTCAGTAATGCTATTTAACCATCTCATTCCCCTTCTCCTATTGCCTTTAGTTTTCCCTAGCATCAGAGTCTTTTCCAATGAGTCAGCTGTTTGCATCCGCTGGACAAAATATTGAAGCTTCAGCTTCAGCATCAGTCCTTCCAATTAGTATTCAGGGTTGATTTCCTTTAGGAGTGACTGGTTTGATCTCCCTGCTGTCTGAGGGACTCTCAAGAATCTTCTCTAGCACTACAATTCAAAGACATCAATTCTTCAGCACTCAGCCTTCTTTGTGGTCCAACTCTCACATCCATAATGACTATTGGAAAAACCATAGCTTTGTTCAGACGGACCTTTGTCAGCAAAGTGATGTTTCTGCTTTTTAATATGCTGTCTAGGTTTGTCATACCTTTCCTTCTAAGGAGCAAGTATCTTTTAATTATGATAGTTAATTTTAATTATGATATATACCTCACATGGATAAGGAAATGGCAACCTGCTCCAGTATTTTTGCCTAGAGAATCCTGTGGACAGAGAAGCCTGGTGAGCTGCTGTCCGTAGGGTGGCGCAGAATCGGACACGACTGAAGCGACTTAGCATGCATGCATGTATTGGAGAAGGAAATGGCAACTCACTCCAGTCTTCTTGCCTGGAGAATTCCGGGAACGGGGGAGCCTGGTGTGCTGCCGTCTCTGGGGGTCGCACAGCGTTGGACATGACTGAAGTGACTTAGCAGCAGCAGCAGCATGTACCTTACAAATTAAAAAAATTATTTACCAAGCAATTAACTCTGTGGACCTAGACTGTAAAATGTGTCTCTTGGTAGTTCATATAGCTGGTCAGTTATTTTATCATAAACTGAATTTGCTTGCCTTTTGCTCTGTATATACATACTTAAAGGGTTAACTAGAGCCTTAGCAGAGTTAACACATAGAATTTGGGATTTATCTCACTCTTTCTTTTCTACAAATCTCCCATAGTGGCTCTGGTTATCTGTGACTTTCTTTTCTTTTTCTTCAGGCCAGATAAATATCAAGTTTTCTGTAAGTTTCTAAGTTCCCTAGCATGTTGTGAAGACTCCAGTCACTCTCAACATTAACCAATATAAACAGTAAATCTATACCATTTTGGTCTGTTCTTTCAGGTTTGGCTCCCTTTCAAATTCTGCCTTGAGTTATTTGTTTTATGTGTTTTTCCTCCCTTATTTAAACTATTATAAGCAAGGAGATAGGTCTGTTTGATCATAATAGAAGCAAAATATATAACTTGATTATTAAACCTTGTCTAAGTGTCTTTGTCTTTAAATTAGAAAGTGTAATCAATTTATTTTCACAAATGATACATTTGGATTTATTATCACATTACTTAGCACTCTGTATTTTAATTTTCTATTTGTTTTCTTTTAATATTTATTATATATTATAAAATTGATTAGTTCCAATTTCTTTTAGTCTAATCTTTTTTTTCCAGCCATTATTGGATTTTTAAAATTACTATTTTAGTATCTAGAATTTCTAATTGCTTCTTTGTCAAACTTGCCAAGTTTCTTTTTAAATTTTCATACTATATTCTTGTGCTTTTTAGACTTTAATGCTAAAAGCCTCCAAACTACATTAATAAACTTCTGGTTATTATTTTATATTAAATAAGATTTGTCCTGCTTCTTAAAAAAAATAGGAATACTTTGAGTTTTTCAGATATTCCTGCATAATGGTTTTACATTGCTTCTAATAGGAAGAAGTGAAAATGGAAGGGTGTAATCTATTTGGCACCATTTATTTGGAATTAGCATGGTAGAAAAAATTGGACTAAATAAAGGATGATTCAGAAAATTCACCTGGAGCTACTATCCACCCTAGAGATTTAGAAGATCTTATTTTATTTTTAAAATAAGTCCTTTGTTTCCTTCTTGCTAAAAATATAGAGTCCCTTTGCTCTGCTACTCAAAAATATAAACAGCAGCAGCAGTATAAACAAGTTGCCAGCAACTACATTCATCACTTACAGAGCATGTTTTGAAAGAGAATTAAATTTTGTGTAATTAATTTTGGAGGTTCTTAGTCTAGAGTCATAAAAACATTAATTGAAGTCTATTTTTTAAGTCTTGGACTTGGAGAACTTGCATATGGAAACAAAATAGTAAAATCATGCAGTTGGAATAAAAAATTTAATATGAAAGAACAATTATCCTAAGTCAAAGAAGACAATGTAGAAGATTCAGAAACTCCCCCAGCAATGGATCCAGATTTGGTGGATTCTGTACTACTCTCATGGTCATGATGCGTGTTCACTCTGTTACTCATTTGGTTAAGGGTGTTGAGTGCCTGCTACGTTCCAGCTGTTCTGCTGCACTCGTTCCAGATCCGCTAGGATATGACAGTGATCAGAGCAGAAATGGCAACTACTCTCTTAACTTCTAAAACTGCTTATTTTGCATAAGGTAATTGTTTATGAAATTAGACATGATTATTTCATCACGTGGGTTCACTCATTATCAATTAAGCATTTAACTGTCCTTAAAGAATCCTGACTGGGACTTCCCAGCTAGCACTAGTGGTAAGGAATCTGCCTGCCAATGCGGGTGACGCAAGAGATGTGTGTTTGATCCTTGGGTTGGGAAGATCCCCTAGAATAGGAGATGGCAACCCACTCTAGTATTCTTGCCTGAAAAATCCCATGGACAGAGGAACCATGTGGTGGTTCCTCTGCAGGCTACAGTCCATGTGGTGGCAAAGAGCTGGACACAACTGAGCATGCACAAACACACACACAAAGAATTCTGACTATTCTATTTACTTACTCCAGGCATATCTTTTCTTTTATGACAAAGAACACATATTGACTCCTCCCTACACCTGTGGTCTTACTTTATACTCCCCTCCAAAAGGGTTACCCCTTGTCTTGAAGCTGTACTGTCTTTTACTTGGGTTCAGTGGTCCATGAAACATCCTGTCTATATCTAACATGAAATTCTAAGCATGCTTCAGATATGTCTTCATATTACCTTATATGTCTCCTTTATAGTCACTACAATTCACACTTGCATATGAATATATGAGATCATTTGCAGTTGATTGCTGAACAGCATAGATCTGAATTGTGCCGGTCTGCTTATATGTAGCTTTTTTCAATAGTAAGTACTGAAGTGCTACATTATCTGTAGTTGGTTGAATCCACAGATGCAGAACCAGAGAGATACAATGAACCAAGTATACAGAGGATCTGAGTATATGAGGACTGATGATAAATGATTTTTGGATCTTCAGCTGTGGAGAGGGTAAGTACTCCAATCCTTGCATTTTCTAAGAGTCAGTTATACAAAGTTAAGATGCTTTTAATTATGACATAAAATATGATTCAAATATTTACTAAAATAAAAAGGGTTCCCTGCTCTTATATTGTAAGGAGTTCCTTGGTCAACTAATCATATTGTCCCTTTTCTGATCTCTGGAAGGATCTTTCTTGTCCAATCTCCATCTTCACCACCACTGAAAGGGACGACAGGAGGGATGCAGTATTACTGTTTTAAGAGTTTGCTTTGATATGAGTTTAAGGACTTAGAAACTGCTCAGGGCCAAGAAATCACAGCCAAGTTTGGGATTTTATTTATTGAGTGAAAACTTAGTGGCTTAATGACAAACAGCATTTGTTCTTTTTCCTTCTTCCCAGTGCTGATCTCTAGACCTCATTGGTTTGCTGTGTTTCTACTGTTTCTAGAATGCTTTTCTGTCTAATAAACTTTGGTAAAAATAAAAAGATGGTCTCCTACAGCAGAGTCTAAAGGACAGACTCTGAATCAGAGTTGCTGCCTTGCAAATTGCAGTGTCAGATGTTTCCTAGTTGCACCACTTAAGCATCTTGCCAAAGACACTTAACCTCTATGTGCTTCTGTTAGTTTATTTGTAAATAGGAACGATAATATTTAGTCACGTAGGATCATCATTGTGAGAATTAATAAATTAATTCCTATAAAGTATTCAGAACAATGCCAAGCACCTAATAAGCATGTGTGCCTGGTTGCCTCAGTTGTGTCCGATTCCTTGAGACCCCATGGACTGTAGCCAACCACACTCCTCTGTCCATGGGAATTTTCTATCAAGAATACTGGAGTGTGTTGCCATGCCCTCCTTCAGGGGATCTTCCTGACACGGAGTGAACCCACATCTCCTACATCTTCTGCATTGCAGGCGGATTCTTTGCCACTCAGCCACCTGGGAAGCCCAAGTATGTATGAAGTGTTAACTAATGTTATTATAATTATTTGACAGATTTAATTTTATTTTTTGTGCTTCACAAAAGTGAACTGATTTTTTATGGTCCCTACTATTAATTATGCAGGTCAAGAAGCAACAGTTAGATCTGGACATGGAATGACAGACTGTTTCCAAATAGGGAAAAGAGTATGTCAAGGCTGTATATTGTCACCCTGCTTATTTAACTTCTCTGCAGTGTACATCATGTGAAATGCCTGGCTGGACAAAGCACAGGCTGGAATCAAGATTGCCAGGAGAAATAGCAATAACCTCAGATATGTAGATGATACCTCCCTTATGGCAGAAAGTGAAGAAGAACTAAAGAGCCTCTTGATGGAAGTGAAAGAGGAGAGTGAAAAAGTTGGCTTAAAACTCAACATTCAGAAAACTAAGATCATGCCATCCAGTCCCATCACTTCATGGTAAATAGATGGGGAAACAGTGGAAACAGTGACAGACTTTATTTTTCTGGGCTCCAAATCACTGCAGATGGTGACTGCAACTATGAAATTAAAAGACGCTTGCTCCTTGGAAGAAAAGTTATGACTAACCTAGACAGCAGATTAAAAAAGAGACACTACTTTGTCAACAAAGGTCCATCTAGTCAAAGCTATGGTTTTTCCAGTAGTCATGTATGGATGTGAGAGTTGGACTATAAAGAAAACTGAGTGCCGAAGTACTGATGATTTTGAATTGTGGTGTTGGAGAAGACTCTTGAGAGTCCCTTGGACTGCAAGGAGATCCAACCAGTCCATCCTAAATGAAATTAGTCCTGAATAATCACTGAAAGGACTGATGCTGAAGCTGAAACTCCAATACTTTGGCCACCTGATGCGAAGAGCTGACTCATTGGAAAAGACCCTGATGCTGGGACAGATTGAAGGTGGGAGGAGAAGGGGATGACTGAGGATGAGATGGTTGGATGGCATCACCGACTTGTGGACATGAGTCTGAGTAAGCTCTGGAAGTTGGTGATGCATAGGGAAGCCTGGTGTGCTGCAGTCCATGGAGTTGCCAAGAGTTGGATGCAACTGAGTGAGTGAACTGAAATCTGACTGAAAGCTGTTAATTAGTTCTGATGAATTTGTTCATAAAAAAAGTCTTCCTCATTAAGTCTTGATATAGGGACAAGTTCGATGTAACGTGAAGTTGATTGAAAACAGTCACTTCCTCCCCCAACCAATTAGTGAGAATGAGCGCAAGAGACTCTTTTGGGCTACCCACATGTGGATACTCCCCAAATTCCTCCCAGGCATGGGCTTCAAGAATTATGGTTACTAGTTGTACCCATTGGGTTTGAAGGAGAGGAAGTGGGATGACATGGCATGGCCTTTTGTCACTGGGGGAAGAATATGTATTCCAGAAAGAGGATGCCTGCAGAGTCATGAACTCTGGGTTCAGCCTCTTGGAAGGAATAAACACTGAACCCAAGTACATTAGCCCTTCTCCGTGCCTTTCCAATCAGCGCTGCAAAAATAAACAGTTTATACATTTAACGCAACCCTAGACTACCCTCACCAATTATTTTATAAGGATCCCTGGAAGACAAACACGTTCCCCTCACTCCTCAGTCCATGGCAGCCCTTTGTTTGCCATGAGTTGTTGGAGGGGTGTTGTTGTTCAGTTGCTCAGTTGTGTCTGACTCTGTGACACCATGGACTGCAGCACTCTAGGCTGCCCTGTCCTTCAGCATCTCATGGAGCTTGCTCAAACTCATGTCCATTGGGTCGGTGATGCCATCCAACCATCTTGTTCTCTGTCGTCCCCTTCTCCTGCCTTCAATCTTTCACAGCATGTGGGTCTTTTCTAAGAAAGCTGGTGAGCCCCCAGTTTTTCCAGGGCTCCTGGCCTAGCACTATTTTGAGGAATAAGGTATCTGTGTATCTGTCACTCTGGTGAAGTGTCCTAGCATGTTTTGTTTCCCTCTCTACAAAGCCCTCCTACCTCTCTTCCTAACTGAGGTTTCCTATTCCTGGAGTACTTTAGCACTGGTGGTTGTTCTGGGCAGAGGGGAGGCTTGTGGGCAGAGATGAGATGGAGCCAAATTAAGCAGTAAGAGAACTCATACTAGAACTTCTTTGTGTTCAGAACCCTGGGGATAGAGCAAAATCCATCTCTACTGAGCATATACTATAGGTCAGAGACTATAATTTGATGTAATCCATATTAATGTAATGCCTGGTGGGTATTTTTAACCTTTCTTTAAATTGAGACAAGTGGACTCAACGTGACATAGCCGGTCAGTGGATGGCATGTCTCTGAAAGGCCACTTACTTTATTCCCAAGCCATTGTCTTTCTACTACAATGTGCTGTGTCTGTAAGGACAGGTGATATGCATGTCATGAGGCTCACGTGCTGGGTATGGGACAGAGAGATTAATGAACACACTTCTCAATCATTATAAGGAGCCATCTGGAGAGGCACAGATCAGGTAGAGAACCTAAAGTTCATTTTACGCATCACGTTATTCACAGTCACATCACTAAAAAGGGATAAATCTGATATTTAAACTCGGCCTTCTTTCCCAAAGAGTGTACTCTTTCCAGTTTAGGTTGCTCATTATTATCCAAGTCAATGATCTGTTTATCTCATCTGATCTCATCTTGTCCAGTCTTACCGTGGTCAATAGCTGTGGATCAGAGCACATGGTGTTTCCTGCTAAGGAATTAAATTTCTTAATTAACTGCATAGATATTTTTGATATTTTTCTCTTTCATTAATCTGGGAATTGTCTTTTTTTTTTCTCACCTTGCCTCCTCTCTTTCTGTCTGTGTGTGTGTATGACTTTCTCCTACGAAGATTTTGTTAAGAAACTACTATTTCTTCAAGGTCATTTTGTCCTTAGTTAAGTGACCCTTCCAATATCCTTTGGTAAATCAAACTTTTATAAAAATTAGCTAAAGGACTGGGTTTTTATTAAGACTGTAATATATATATATATATATATATATATATATATATATATATATATATATATATATATATGAGTCCTGAAATGAAATAACTGAAGCTCTAACAGACTCTGCTGCTGCTGCTGCTGCTGCTGCTGCTAAGTCACTTCAGTCGGGTCCGACTCTATGCGACCTCATAGACGGCAGCCCACCAGGCTTTCCCGTCCCTGGGACTCTCCAGGCAAGAACACTGGAGTGGGTTGCCATTTCCTTCTCCAGTGCATGAAAGTGAAAAGTGAAAGTGAAGTTATTCAGTCATGTCTGACTCTTTGTGACCCCAGGGACTGCAGCCTACCAGGCTCCTCCATCCCTGGGATTTTCCAGGCAAGAGTACTGGAGTGGGTTGCCATTGCCTTCTCCTAACAGACTCTAGACTAGACAAATATTTTGTTTCTCATATGAAAACCTTTGTACTCTTTTGGCTAGTGTGAGCTGGGCCTGGGAGAACAATTAAATTTACTAACAAGTCAAATTATATCAGAGTTAGCTGAAAAATAGGTGGATAATGATGAAATAAAATTATTTCTATAAACTCTCCCTATAAACTTTTTACTAGAGACAGACTTCTGTGAATTCAACCTAAGTTCCAACCAAAGGATGGCTCGGGGTTGTAGAGGATCTCAATAATCCTTAGGATTTGAATTTAGTATTAACCTAACAAGAGGTTAACAGCTTCAGAGTCGATGCTGCATAAAATGCTTCTTGCAGCATATAAGGTTTGTTGTGGAAGTTGTAAATATATTGGGTAATATTTTAAATGCCAAAATCCCTCTTCTCTCAATCTATTAACTTTGAGTGAGAAGCAAACTAGTTAAAACCTTAGATTGATAAGACACCAAATGAAAAATAGAAGGTGATAATAGCAGTGGTTACTCTTGTCAAGTCAGTGGTGGTTCTCCTTCTTAGTTAATAGGGATCATTTCTTGAATTCTTTTGTAAAATAAGTCCAGGACTGGAATGCAGGAATCTCACCTAATTCCCCCACTATTGTCACCCATACCTCAACCCCGATTTTACCTTCTTGACCCCTCTTTTATTGCTTGTCAGTTTCACTAGATCATAACTCCAGCATCACCCAGATGGGATGTATGACTTATCAAACTCTCCTCACGTGCTAGTGTTCTAGCATTTTTCAAGGATTAGTTTATTAAAATTTCTTAATACCCCCATAAGGTAGCTAATTTCATTATATCTGTTTTACATGTGAGGAAATCAAGACCCACATAAGTTAAGTAACTTGCAAGGCTACACAGCTACTAAGTGGAGAAACAAGATTTGAACTTTGGAATTCTGTTGCCAGAGTCCAAACTTTAAGCTTTCAAGATATACTGCCAAAATAAATGCCTGTTGAATGAATGTCTTTAGTCTATATTAATAATTACATATGGACATATTCTATATGTTCAGTATATTTATGTTAAGCACACAGTATATATGTACCGAATCAATTTATTTTATATTAAATCCACTAGCATATTATATATCATCCCAGAATTTATCTAGCAAAGACACACCCATATGTAACATAGGACTTCCCAAGTGGCTCACTGGTAAGGAATCCACCTGCCAAATGCAGGAGACTCAGATCCAATCCCTGAGTCAGGAAGATCCTCTGGGGAAGGAAATGGCAAACCACTCCAATATTCTTCCCTGGGAAATCCCATGGACAGAGGATTCTGGTGGGCTATAGTCCATGGGATCACAAGAGTTGGACATGACTGAGTGACTAGACAACAATATGTAACATACACGGTAGCTAAAAGTGTAAAGTGAAAGTGAAGGTCACTCAATCCTGTCTGACTCTTTGCAACTCCATGGATTATACAGCCCACGGAATTCTCCAGGCCGGAATACTGGAGTGGGTAGTGTTCTCCTCTCCAGGCAATCTTCCCAGCCCAGGGATCGAACCTAGGTCTCCCACATTGCAGGTGGATTCTTTACCAGCTGAGCTACTAGGGAAGCCCAAATGGTACCTGACTTTACCATCATTCCACAAATATTTGTCAGGGTAATATATTATACATTGTTACATATATATAATAAATGAATATTGAACTCGATATATAATTTACAGAGCATGAGTAGAGAATTAATACTAATACTTATTTAAAGAACAAGCAAACATATTCCCTGTGGCCAGCTTAGCCCAGTGCCTCCTTTATCATTCCTTCTTGCTCTGTGCCTGTGACTCTGGTGTCAATCAATGATTCAGGGAGTATGCATTCAGGCTGTATATACAGAAGTGATGGAAGCCTCTATGCTCTCTCTCAATTATTACTTTTGGTTCCCCAGTGCCTGAAAGAACAATTGCTCTTTACTGTGGTAACTTTCTATCACTTTTTTTTTAAGGATGCAAAGCAAAACTCATTTTTCTAGGACCTTCTTGTACCCAAAGCTTTTTTTGATTCATTCTCCTTATGACTTACCATTGATGTATAATTCATAGTTAAGGGCATCCTAAATATAGCCAAATACACTTTTCTCAGGGTTTCCTTGGTGGCTCAGATGGTAAAGAATCTGCCTGCAATGCCGGAGACCTGAGTTGTGTCCCTGGGTTGGGAAGATCCCCTGGAGAAGAAAATGGCAACCCACTCCAGTATTCTCGCCTGGAAAATCCCATGGACAGAGGGCTACAGTCCATGGGGTTGCAAAGAGTTGGACACGACTGAGCAACTAACACACACACTTTTCTGAAGAAGCAGCAGACTGAAGGAAGACAGCATAATCTCTTACGGATTCATTTCCATTGCCTGAAAGCACTCCTAGCTTTCTCTGCTAAAAGATACACCTCATTTAATTGTATTTGGCAATTAAATGAGAGAGAAAAAGTGATAACCAAGTCCCCTATGTTAATTTTTTAAGGAGGAAAAAAAAAATCTACAGTTTTGATCAGACAGCAAACTGCAGACTAAGAGAAATTTGGGAATATCCACTCAAATTGACTGATTCCAATTGTGGAATTCAGGTAACATTCCCAGGTTGGCAATTGGGCAAAAGATGACCATTCAAGCCAAGAATAAAGGAATTAAGAGTCTTTGATTATATATATTGCCTTATCTTGAACCAAGAGTAGACAGACAGATCTTCAGTGAAATACCTCTAGCTTGGATATAGAAGGATCTCTGTCTCTTTATATACATGTACATATTCCTTTGTTGGTCAAATAAAGTTGTTTGTATTCATGCTGTTGCTTTAAGACCCTGATCTTTAGTGAGAGCTTCCATTTTCCCAGAGCAGTTCAAATGAACATGGAATTGAAAACAGATGTGGGCTTCAGCGTGTTATTGCACAAGGGCAAGTGGGGCACAGGGAGGGGAGGAGGGGGAGGTGGCAGGGACCGCGCCAAGGGACCTTCAGCAGCCCAGGGCTCTCATCACTCGAGGGGGTCTGAACTCGGAATTCCACCAGCCTGCACTCTAAAAATGAACTCCTAACAGAAAACAGATGGGGTGGCTCTCGAAGTGGGGGAGGGGGGACAGAGCGAGGCGCGATGGGGAAAGTGTGGTAAGGAAGGTGAGAGCAAGAGAGCAGAGAGGGTGGGTTTATTCGCATTCCCGCCTAAGGAATGAAAGCTCAAGAGGAGGTGATGGGAGTCGGGACTGAGACTTGCCTAGAACACCTAGCGCCGCCTGCAGACAGAATTCCCCTTGTTATTGCCCTGCTAAGAAGAACAAGTGACATTAAGACGCTGCAAGAGCAGGGATCATCAAGCCAGATTTTTTTTTTTTTTTTTTTGCCTGGGAAACATCTCATCCAAACAGGCCACTTGCTTTTGCAAATGCCAGTAGTCCTGATAAATCAAACTCGCTGGAGTCAGCACCGTCCTCATGTTACTTTCCATCAGGGCTTTGTCTGAGCGGAGGCATGCCAAGGGGTGTCTGCTGCGGGGGAGGAGGCAGCCAGTGGAGAGCATAGTCTGGACAATAATACCTCCTAGGTCTTTCCATCCTGGGAACCAGATTTGATTCACTTCTGTTTTCTTGGACCAGCTTATCAAAGATTTGACAGTTTCCAGATTTGAATGAGAGTTTTTCTACTTTTTTCTTTCTTTTTTTAAAACAACTTGATCATGCCTCTTCAGTAAACAGAAGAAGAGGTAGAGAGCTATAGGGCTGGAGTGAATCTAAGTAGTATGTCATTTGGGGGTTTGCTATGTTGTATATTAGACTTCCCTGGTGGCTCAGATGGTAAAGCATCTGCCTATAACACGGGAGACCTGGGTTCAATCCCTGGGTTGGGAAGATCTCCTGGAGAAGGAAATGGCAACCCACTCCAGTATTCTTGCCTGGAAAATCCCATGGATGGAGGAGCCCGTTAGTCTACAGTCCAAGGGGTCGCAAAGGGTCGGATAGCACTGAGCGACTTCACTTTCACTTTTATGTTGTATATTAAGGGTGCTGAGCTTGCACTACATGCTTGGGGGATTATTTGGCCCTGGATGTACTTGTTTGGCAAAATGGCTTTAAATGTTCTCATATATACCACATAATCACAAAGTAGTGACTCAGTGGGAGGGGGTGTTGGGGGAGGGGTTTTGCCTCCGAGGAGATTTTGGCAATGTGTAAAGACTGATGCTGAAGCTGAAACTCCAGTACTCTGGCCACCTGATGCCAAGGGCCAACTTATTGGAAAAGACCCTGATGCTGGGAAAGATTGAGGGCAAGAGGAGGAAGGGACAACAGAGAATGAGATGGTTAGATGTTCTCACTGATTCAGCAAACTCTGGGAAATAGCAAAGGACAGGCAAGCTTAGAGTGCTACAGTCTGTGGGATCACAAGGAGTTAGACATCACTTAGCCTCTAAACAACAACAAAGTCACTTTTGGTTGCTTCTGGAGTGGAAGCAACCTATCTTCATGGGTGGAAGCCAGGAATGCTGCTAATGTCCTACAATTCACAGGACAGCACCCGACAGCAATGAATTATCTAGCCTAGAATGTCATCATGCCAACACAGGGAAAATCTATTTATAATGTTTATAGGATCCTTGTGACAATTTGAGGAGAAGGAAGATATGGATATACAAAATTCAAGGATCATCCTTAAATCTGATTTTAAGCTCATATCTTTTTCTTTAAAATTTATCTAGCTGTGCCAGGTCTTAGTTGTGGCATGTAGGATCTCGTGTCCTGATTGGGGATCGAATCCCTGCTCCCCGTATTGGGAGTGCAGTCTTAGCCAAAGGACCACCAGGGAAGTCCCGAGGTCATATCTTTAAAACCCGTTGCTCCCCAAACAAATTGATGATGCTAATGGCAAAATAGCAATAAGAACTACTAGTTATATTTCACTGCATGCCAAGGCACTGTGTCAAGCACTTTACATAGTAACACACTTGTTTTTCACAACGATTTTATGAGCCAGGTACAATTATCTTCCTAATTTACAAGAGATAAAACTGAGGTGCTGAGAGGTTCAGTAATATGTCTGAGGTCATAAAGCTATTAAGTGCTGGGGTGGCTCCGTGTGTGTCACATGGTGTCTGTGCTCAGGGGGGCCATGCTTGGTTTACCATTCTGTTGTCACTACCTTAAATTCTTCATAACTTTATCATTGAACATGTGTTTGTAGATGAGGGTCAATGGGCAATAGATAATGCATGTGAGCAGAGGAGGAATGGGCCTTAAAAGGAGTTACTTGTGGACTAAGTTCACATGCAGTGTTCCTGGTTTTCCATGAACACAGAATTCCAGTGGATCCATCATGTGTGGGGGTCCAGAGAGACTTGAAGCAGGTACAGTATAAGCATGCTATAGATATGACTAAGCATGGTCATTGGGAGCCCAATTACTAACACTGTCTTTTCATGCAGAACTAGCATTGAACACAAAAAGAAGGCAGGAGCATTCTAAAAAAATGCCTATGTCCAGGCACCCTAGTCTGTCCCTTCTTACTCACGTTATTTCCCTGTATTAGCCAACAACTGGTGCTTGAAATGGTGACATAGAAGGAAAGGGAAAGATAGGAATGTCCATAATTTCTTTTCCTTTCAATCCTCCCTTACATATCAGTAGTACAGAGTGTTGCTGGGAGGGTCGGTCACACATCAAAATGGGATTTAAAAAACAGTCGACTCAGTTTTGTGCCATGTTTTTGCTGCTTTGGTGAGAACAAAATAGCTATGCATACAGGAGCTATGGAATATGAATTGTGTGATTTCAATGATTTTGCCTACACTTTAAATGCTCTTATATTTGCATTGAAACTGGTATTGCACAATGTAAAGATGGATGGTAAAATCTGTGCTGACAATTGTAAATTGCAGGCTGACATTAAATTGCAAATAAAACACCATGAAAAGAAAGGGAAGCTGTGGAAGAAAGGAAAAGCCTCATCTTTTAGTGTCTTTAATAGCACTTTCTCCCTGATAGTTGGACAAGGGACCCTGCATTTTTAGTTTGAGCTGGGTCCTGCAAATTATGTAGCTGACTCTGAATGACAGATTCAGGATTTGAATCCTGGCAGTGTAGACCTGAAATGTATGTTGTTATCTACTAGGATACCCATTGCTACTATAGGATCCAATGTGATAAAAATGAGCCAGTCTTTCAGAGGAATGTCTTCATTTGTGGCAAGATGCTTGTCAGGGTATGAACGTTACCAGTCTGTTAGAGGGATGAGGGTGGGTCTTTTTCCTTCACATGACAATTGTGGATATCTGTGGGTGTCCTGAAAGGCTCTTTCTGTGCTGCGTGCTCAAAACTAAGGGAGAAACTGATCTTTTATGTGGCTTATACCAATTTGTATGTTTTAATATTACACTTTCTGGTGGCCTATGACTGTAGTGGGTAATAACTGTGGAGTTTGTTTATTGATCTCTGTGATTTTATTTATATATACACATATATGTATCATGCATGCTAAGCTGCTTCCACTGTGTCCAGCTCTTTGTGACCCTATAGACCGTAGCCCACCATGTTGTATATGTGCCATATACATCTATATACGACCTCATTTTACATGTATTATCTCAAATTAAACTTATCCCTGTCTTTAAAAGCTGTCTTCTTCTCCTCCCCTCTGCTGTCAGTGCATCTGTGCTGACCACTCTCTGTCAGGCTTTCAGTTAATATCTTTTGCAAAGTGAAATGTTATTTAGGGAAGTCCCCATGATTTTTAACACATCCATTAAAGTTGATATCTTTGGAAAGCTACATTTTTATAAGATTTGTTAATCTGTAGTATCTTGGCTTACAATCAGACATACTGAAGTCACTTATAGAGCCGAAGAGAATTACTCAGTATTATGTTGATGAAATAAGTGAAAATGACCCAGAAATGCTTTCCTCTGAAATACATGAGGGTAAAAAGTTGAAGTGAAATAATTCTTAAGTGTTGTTGAGCTGGGCAAGAAGTTCGTTTGAATGTTTCTGTGAGATGATACGAAAAATCCTGAATGAACTTTTTGGCCAACTGAATATATATGTTTGGGGCATTTTGGGTTTTTTCCCTGAATGTAAACTTCAGTGAAATTGTTTTGCCTTTGCTTCTGTTTTAAAACCCCGTGGGAAATGGTCAAGGAAGGGCAATTCTAAGAAAATTTCATCTAATCTACATTGCTCCACTTCAACATTGCTAAGAAAATCATTTATCTTGAAGAATTGTAGTCACAGCCTTTGATCTAGCACATAAAATGATGAATAAATTGGCACACACCTTCCTTAGGAGGTGTGATATAAGTATGCATCTTACCTCTCAGCCCCATGACTAAGAGGTATGATTCAATACACACTCCTTACACACAAGACACTGGAGCAGTAGAGGGAGTGGAAGCATCTTACACTGTTCAAAGAACACATTATCTTCAACTTTTCAAGAAAAATACATAGAAATATACAAGCCATTTGGCATTTAAATGTAGGGTCTGTGTGTACATCTTACTTATTACTATTATTTTGGCCAACTTAAGTCAAAAGAGCAAAGACGTTATCATTGCCCATAGCCTACAGAGTCATACATAACTGGGTTTAATTTCCACTACCTATTTATTATTATTATTTTTTAACTTGGGTACATTTCCGTGACCTCTTTAAACCTCACTTTCTTCATTTATACATTTAAATAAAAGTCATCTATCTACTCTTTGGGGATGTTAAAAGATTGTTTCTATTCAGTCACTAAGTCACGTCCGACTCTTTGTGATCCTATGGACAGCAGCACGCTATGCTTCTCTGTCCTTCACCATCTCCCAGAGTTTGGACATCAAACTCATGTCCATTATAGGGCAGAAATGTAAACTGACTGGCCCATAGCAAATGCTCAATAAATCAATACACAGTGCTTATTACATTGTGGACACAAGAAAAATGACTAGTTATTTTTGTCCTTAAATATTAGGAAGAGCTATGCTGAAATCTGTCCAGTCTCTGTTGATACCAACAAACTGCAATTACTAAAACACAATTGCCAAAAATACTGCAATTACTTTTACAATAATATATTCTATTTTAAAATGATAAAATGCTTGGTCAGCCAAGGCACATAATTGTGAGTTACTAGATTTATTTGGTGTAGGATTTCATAGTGTTGGGAAACTAGAAATGGGCTTTTAAAAACTATTATTTACATAAACATGTATGCAACAAATATAATTTTGTGATCTCTTAATTCATGGATAAAAGCACTTCAAATCTCTGCTTAGAAACCCTTGTAATTTACATCAAAACAGGAACACTGACATTTACACTGAGAGGAGTTTAGCATGTTGATGTTAATATCTATTTTCACCTTATGAATAAATTAGGAAATAACCTGTATATGTTAGAGTATAATATAAAAATATCATGGATTAGCTCTTTGGTTTTTTTTATTTCACCAATTACTAATTTTGTTAAAAAACTATAAAAGAAGTATGGTGAAATTCTATAAGTTCTTTTTCCTGTTACTATTTTAACATTTATTGAGTATTTTTTCCTCTTCATATTTACATCAGAAAAAAACACCAAACTCCATCAACCAGTTTAAATTTCTTTATTGTAATTAACTCTATGTCACCATTCAATCATTTTTTTGAAAAATATTTTGCTTGACTTAGCTGATTTGGTTGGAGAGACTCTGAGTTTAGGCAGTTCTAGGGAAAGAGAAGGAGGAAAAATCAAGGATAGTATCTGAAATGTAAGCAGAGTAGAAATTTAAACATGAGGCATATGATTTCCTTTGATGATATTATAAACAGAAAATCATGTCATCCATTCATTATTTTATTTATTCCTTCACCATATGTCACTTACTGTGCAAAGTTATGATTCCGGATTTTTCTACGACCTTATGCTTTTTAGCTCCTGTTTTTTTCTTTTTTTATAAATAAGAGCTAACTAGAAACCTACACTCCTGTAAATGTGTGAGTTTTCCCAAATTCTTGTAACTTAATATCTGCTAAATTCAGCTTGAGAAGCTCCAAATGAAACACAACTTGGGAACTCTGCCCTTAACCTTGTTTATCATTTATCTAAAGACAAATAACCTTTTCTAGCTAATGTGAAAACTCAGGCATTGAAGTCCATAAACACAGAGGCACATTCATACTCAAGTGTTTTGCTGAATCAGTGGAACCAAATGATGCTTTGGAGGCAAACTAACTGCTCTGTCAGCTACACATCAGATAATTGATGCTATTTATGATAGAAATGAAATTGGAGACTGAGAAATGAGAACAACAACAAACAAGCTTCCTCAGAATTGTTCTGTTTTCTTTGGAAAAAGGGAGGGAGCCAGTGATTCAGTTTGGCATTACATTGACCTCATCAGAAAGAGCAATGCCAGAACCTGGGGTAAAATTGACTATCCTGCAAATACAAGTAATATTGAGACATATTTCACAACGGACTATTTCCTGGCAATCAGATTTACCTTAGGAGAAGACCATGGGCAAGTATGAACAGGAAAAAAAAAAAAACAGAGAGAGACTGAATACAGTATGAATATCTTCTAAACCCTTTTAAAACAAAATCAAGAATCATGCTAGCATTTTTTATTTGTTTGTTTATGGCTACACTGGGCCTTTGTGGCTGCACATGGACTTTCTCTAGCTGCAGTAAGCAGGGGGGCTACTGTCTACTTGCTGTGTGCAGACTTCTCATTGCAATGACTTCTCTTGTTTCGGAGCATGGGTTACCAGGATGTGTGGGCTCAGTAGCTGTGTGGCATGGGCTTGGTTGCCCCTTGGCACGTGCGATCTTCCTGAACCAGGGATGGAACCTGTGTCCCCTGCATTGGCAGGCAGATTCTTATCCACTGGACCACCGGGTAAGTCCCAATGTCAATATGAAGAAAATTACAGAATGCCTCCCAGACACTTAGACATGTCTTCTGAACTTGAAGTTTCACTTGACTATGCAACAGGTTATACAGTACTGACCGTGTGATGTAGTCATGACATGATCCTCAAAAATAAGTTAATGATAATAATAGCTGTCATATATGAAGCACTCCCCATTGGTTTAGAAACTTTATGTAATATAACTAAATTGATCTTCACAGAGTCATCAAGGGTTGACAGCATTACTCCCTTTGCCACTGTAGAATGGGGGCCTTGGAGTCGCTAAGAATAAAATGAAATAAAGGTCTCAATGTCGCCCTGTACTTGATAAAAATCACAGCATGTTTAAACGTTTGGGAGGTGAAACTGTCTATAAAAACCTTGATGCAGAAATCAAACTGGGGTCTCCTGAATTGCAGGCAGATTCTTTACCAGTTGAGCTCTCAGGGAAGCCCCTATAAAGACCCAGGAAGCCACAGTAAGGACACATGACTCTTCAACAGCCCTGGCAGAGGAAAGAGTTGTGTTTTTTTTTGTGGATGACAAAGATTTTATATAGACTTAAATTTTCATCCTGGACTCATTGTTTCCAAATTTGTTTTTCTGTAGGGGTTGTCAAGTGAGAAATGGGAAGAGCTGTGTCCCCTGTGACTTGTGACCTGTAGTCATTAACCAGCGCTGGTGGGGTGGGGGCATCATGAATCACCTTCGGAAACTTTCTCAAACTATACAGCACAGTCCTCTCAGGTGATAAGGCGATGTCAGGGCTCTGAGAGAAAGAAAGAGATGACCTTGGTATTATTTCAGAGGGGGATCAGAGGACCCTGAGGCCACATGGTCAGAATACCTCTTCCCTCATCCTCTTCTAAGTGTCCTCTTTCATGACACTGGATTTACCCAGAGTGAGCCTCTCAACACTGAAACATTTCCTTAGTAACTTCATCACTTAAGGCCACTGGAATATCATTCTTTTCAAGCTTGAGACTTCACCAAGAAAGTGGGGGGCATATTCCCCCATGAGGAATCCCCATGGAACTGCAATGTAGACTCAGAAGGATTCAAGGACACGTGACAGGTGATCTGAGGCAGCAGAGAAGGCTCTGTCCTAACTCGATAGTCTTGCATCTTCTGGAATTACATACCTTACATCAAAAACATTTATACAGGACTGTTGGTGGTTGTATTTTGACGTTTGTGTCTGAGTGTATGTACTTGCCCAAGAGAGATTAGAGAGATTGTGTGTATATGGTAATAATGTTCTTAATTTCCAAGACTTCTTTCTTGTTTTCTGATTGTTCATTATATACATAACTTCCTATTCCTCTCATAAGTTGGCACCTACACTTGAATTTTGAGGACATTGATTTGAATGATAATAAATTATTCAATTCACTTTTTTCCATCGTGTGTATATGTGTACCTGCATGTGTGTATGTGTCTATGAGTTTGCCCAGAGAGATCAATTTCTTATTCAAAGAAAAGTACATCAAACTTTAAAACTAAATTGCCTGTGTATGAATACAAGGAACAATGATGTTGATGGCAGACATGAAAGCTCCTGTCTCTCTCTCTGGCCTCTGCTTTTTCATTTGCTCTTTGTTTCCTGCTTTAGCTGGCCACCCAAGGCCACTTAAACCCAATGCTGAGTTCTCCTGTGTAATGGGCATAGTGTATGTTCATGACTAGGAAACTCACTAGGGTTCTTCCCTCGGGCCACTGTTAGCACATGAACAGTCTGTGATGAGCATTTATTGGCAGTAGTGCTACCCTTTCCGCCCTTTCCTGTTATCTCTGGAAGTCACTTATACACATGAATCATCATGGTTACTGTGTGATCTATGATACCTTCTATCATTTACTGAGCTTCCATTTAGGTTGGTGCAAAAGTAATTGCGGTTTTGCATTGTTGAAATTTGATGTTTGGTATTGGGATACATTCTTAAATGTGATTATGTTATATGTCATTTTAATGCACATTTTCCCCTTTGTCTTTTGCTAATGACTTATTACTTGCCATGCATTTTATATGTATTTTAGACTAGGGAAATGGTGTTAGACAAAAAGTAAATTTGAGTGACTTCCTTATTTGAATTCGAAATGGGTCATAAAGCAGCACACAACTCACAACATCAACAATGCATTTGGCCCAGGAACTGCTAACAGACGTACAGTGTAGTGGTGGTTCAAGAAGCTTTGCAAAGCCTTTGAGAGGTTTGAAGATGAGGAGTGCCATGGCCAGCCATCGGAAGTTGACAATAACCAACCGAGACCCATCATCAAAGCTGATCCTCTTACATCTACACAAGAAGTTGCCAAAGAGCTCAGTGTTGACCATTCTACAGTCACTTAGCATTTGAAGCAAACTGGAAAGGTGAGAAAGCTCAATAAGTGGGTACCTCACGGGCTGACCACAAATCAAAATATTGTCATTTTGAAGTGTTGTCTTCTCTTATTTTATGCAACAACAATGAACCATTGCTTGATCGCATTGTGACGTGTGACAAAAAGTGAATTTTATGTGACATCTGGCGATGACCAGCTCAGTGGTTGGACTGAAAAAAAAAGCTCCAAAGCACTTTCCAAAGCTGAATTTGCATAAAAAAAGTCACAGTCACTGTTTGGTAGTCTGCTACCCGTCTGATCCACTACAACTTTCTGAATCCTGGTGAAACCATTGCATCTGAGAAGTATCCTCAGCAAATTGATGACATACATTGAAAACTGCAGTGCCTGTAGCTGGCATGAGTCAACAGAAAGGGCCCAGTTCTTCTCCACAACAATGCCCAACCTCATGTCACACAATCAACGCTTCAGAAGTTGAACCAATTTGGGTTATGAGATTTTGCCCCCTCTGCCATGTTCACCAGACCTCTCACCAACCAACTACCACCTCTTCAATCATCTCAACTAAATTTTTTGCAAGGAAAATGCTTCCACAACCAGCAGGAGGCAGAAGATGCTTTTCAAGAGTTCCTTGAATCCCAAAACATGGATTTTTCCACTGCAGGAATAAACCAACTTATTTTTGGCAAAAGTAGGTTGGTTTTGCCAACCAAATGATTCCTAATTTTGATTAATAAATATGTGTTTGAGCCTAGTTATAATGATTTAATGTTCACAGTCTAAAACAGCAATTACTTGTCCATTAACCTAATATTTCATGCCAGAAACTTAACAGTACAGTAAACAATACAATACTAAATTATTTCTTTAATAATATCCAACATCCTATAAGGTCCACATCCCATACTATGGATAGAGTATCTAAGGTATGGATACATTAAGAAAATTTCCAAAGACCCCACAGTTGGTAAGTGATAAAAGATTGAGTCAAACTCTAATCCATTTAATTATAAATCCACTCCATCCAGCCTTAGAAAAATGCCTGTCATGAACTTCCATAATCATGTGTTCAACAAGCATTCACTAAGCACACAGCACGTGACAGGCACTGCTCTAGGTGATGGAAACCCTCCCCCTGCCCCAGTCACCTGATCAGATCTCTGTACCTTTGGGACCCCTGGGATGCTCTGGGTAGGTCCAGACAGTATTCTAAACCCATTGCTAAGGATTAACAGTCATCAATGATTTAAATTCAGTAGCTCCGATTTCCTATCAGTTCCTTAGAGGAGGATAATGTCATTCCCATGGGGTCCCTAGAATTTCCCCTTCTTACTTGCCTTGCGGCTGCAACTTCCAGTTCTGCACAAGCAGAAAAGTTATGAATGGTTCTGTTCTCCGTTCTTTTCACTCCTCCCACCTCTGCCTCCCAACAGGAACAGCTGTTTTCTATTACATGATAGTCTGACAAGGTGCTGGTCTGGCGCAGTGTCTCTTTGGCAGGTAATTTTGACGAGGCCCAGAGGTAAGAGGGTGGGTGTCTCTGATGGGTTTCCGGTCCTGTTATCAGCCCCGTCCTGCACCCCCAGACATGGCTGCCGTCTGTACACGGGGCTGATTGCTGGCTCCAGGCCCATGCTTGTTGAGAGCATCAGTCATCTGTCAGGGTTAATCCATTAACTTCTTTCTACTTAAGCCCAGAGCTAGGATATGAGGCAAACATACAGCTTTCTGGCAGAGAACTTGGTCCTTGAATACCCAGTAACCCTGCTACTTCTGATTGGGCACTCAGGCTTTGATTTGCTTTTGTCATTTTGTGTCCTTGATTTAGGAAAGTACAATAGCAATTCCAAATGTTAAGAAATAGATAATATGAAAAAAAAAGCAAATGCTATGTGAGAACAAGTTGCCCTTCACACTTAAGCTATCTTCACGGTTAGATTATCTGCAAAAGAATGAGTGCAATAATGATTTTGCACAGGAAAATCTTACCTGTGGCTTCAAACCAGATTTCATATTGTCCTTGATTTTTCAGGAAAAAAAAAAGGTACCCAGCACTAAAGCTCAGTTAAAACCATCTGAGTTTTATAATCAGGTTCTATTCTAATTACTGGACTTTTGATGAATGTTTCCAGGAACTGGTTTTTCCTCGCACTCAACTTCACTGTTTAGATGCAGCAAATAGCTGGGAACTCTAATAAGATTTATCATTAAGAAAGAAATTTTTCCTGCCTTTAATTGGCTTTGCTAGATTTGAACGATTACTTTTTGTGAACAACACCGGATGTCAGGAGACTGGGGTGCGTATTCCAACTTTGTGATTAATAATAATACTAACAATAATAAACATGACAGCAGCATTTAACATTCAGTAGCATTTAATACTAACAATATTCATCAAGCTCTTACTCTGTGTTAGTGTGGAATAATGTATGCAACCTGATTTAAACTTCACTTCAACTCTGATAAAATAGGTATTATTCTTCTCATCCCTCTTTTACAAACGAGGAAATTGAGCTTTAGAGAGATGATATAAGTTGTCCAAGGACAATACTCATTAAATAGTGCAGGTCAAATTTATTACCAGGCTTATCTAGGTCCTGAGTTCTTATCCTCTGAACTGGCCTTCTTAACAATTACTGTATAACCTTGGACATGACATCAGTTCATTTTCCTCAGCTGTAAAGCAGGGATGGGGAGAGGGGCTACAGGGTATGTTTGCAAGTTTCTTTATAGTTCCAAGATCCTTAAGGGAAAAAGACAGGATACAGTGGCACAAGCTAACCTGTTATATGAAGCTTATGTTAGTAGTGAACGTATTGTTGTTTAGTTGGTCAGTCATAGCTGACTCTTTGTGACCCCATGGACTGTAGCTCACCAGGCCTCTTCTGTCCATGGAGTTTTTCCAGGAAAGAATACTGAAGTGCTTGCCGTTTCCTTCTCCAGAGGATCTTCCTGACCCAGGAATCGAACCCGAGTCTCTTACATTGGCAAGCAGATTCCTTACCACTGAGCCACCAGGGAAGCCCAGAAGTGATGAAAATGATACCATAACGAGTTTATAGAGTTCTATGTCATTTACCAAACCCTTTGATTTCATTACTGCTATGAACTGAATGTTTGTGTCTCCCAATATTCATATGTTGAAGGTCTTATCTCCAGTGTGAAAGTATTTGGCCTTGGGAGGTAATTATATTTAGAGACAGTCATGAGAGTGGAGCTCTCCTAGTGAGATTAGTGCCCTTTTAGGGAGAGGAAGACACCCGTGTGCTCTCTCTCTCTCCTCTTCCCTTCTCCTTTCTCCTCCGTGTGAGTATACAGCAAGAAGATGATTGTCTGCAGGCCAGGGTGAGCTCTCTCACCAGGACCTTGAACTTGGACTTCCCAGCTTCAGAACTAGGAGAAACAAACATCTGTTATTTAACCCATTGAGCCTGTGGTGGGTACTTTGTTACAACTACTTGAGCAGGCTAAGACACTTACCTTATTTGAGTCTCATGATTAATCTCAGTACTGAAATGGACAGAGGAGCTACTACTATTTGAGTTTAGCAGATAGCATTAAAGCTCAGAGGTTTATTTGCTCCAGGAGGCAAACAAGTATCTAGAAGTGTCTTTGAATGCTGCTCCTAGCCCAATGTTCTTCCCTCACGATTCTGGTCTACAGCCTGTGTAGATGATGAAGGCTACACAAGAGCTTTTCTAACAGGACTTTAGACTGTTTTAGCTAAACTCTTTCCAGGTAGCCACAAGTATGCTTCCAAACTCAGAACTTTTTTTATTTATGAAAATGCCCCAATGCTGGTTTCAAATGAAAGTCACGGGGGCACTAAATTCAGAGATGAGTTGTAAAAAAGATCTGGGACCAAAATTTAAACAGAACTCTTTACTCATGACCCTCTAGTTTTCATAAATTTGAGAAGAGCCCCCTTTCAGGCTCTGAAATATAAGCTCCAGGAATCCTTTTCTCTCTTGGTCTTGCCTGCTCAGCTGTGTGAAATCTCTTCAGTTTCTTGAGCTCTGATTACCCTCTCTTCTCAGCAGAAATCCTCACTGACTGGCTCTTTCAAAACCTCAGAGGAATTGAGCTTGATCCTGGACAGAAGGAGTACAAACGTGACGATTTCCCTGAATCTTCTTCAAGGCTGTGTCTCTGGGTTCTGGTTAAGTGGACTCTTTGGATGGGTATATGGAGGTGTACTCTTTTGAGACCAGAACTCTGGGATCCAGGACTCATCCTGATGATATTTACATGTGCATGGGTGTCCATACTTGGCACTGACAAAATACAGAGATGTTTTGGTTAAAGCTTCATTAGAGAAGTCATCTAAAAGGTCTCCTCCATTGTCAGCATCTTGATCCTGATGGATAGGCAAGAGATAAGGAGGAGATGAAGGTCAGAAGCTCAGTGCCAGATAAGACTTCCTGTCTGGAGGAAGGTCAAGTGCCTCAGAGCTCAGAGAGTTCCTCTTGCTCCCCATCTTGCCCTCCTTCAGATGCTCCCAGAAAACTAATGATGGACTCCCCCTGCCCCACGTGTATTTGAGACACAACAACATAACACATCAACATCCTGTCATCCCTCCCTTCCTACCGTTTTATCTTCTTCCCCCACAAAACACTTCACATTTAGTAGTGGGTATGACCCTCGACCCCAAACTGAGCCAGACCCCAGTTAATCCCCCATGTTCTCTTTGAGGAATCAATAGAGCCAAGAGGATCCGATGACAAATACTCTCTGGTCTGGGCTTAATTCCCTTGTAATTCATCTCCTCTGCTTTGACGTGGTGTCTTTGGGGAAGTGCCCCTCTTAACCAGCATAGACATTAAGGCTAAGTGAACAAATTGCATGTCATCCCCAAAGACTCTCTAGCACCCGGGGAGGGAGCAAAACCCAGCTTTGCCAACACCCATACTTCTTTCACACCACATATTAATATTCTGGCATATTTGACTCATCTACTTCTCTTTTCTTCAGATATAGATAAAATGAATGCCTGGCAATTAGGTGTGTGGGAAGGGGTGGTTGAGGCTAGGAGAATATGTAACAGATGTTGCAAGTGATAAGGGAGGAGGCTATGATGAGACTAGAATGGGGGCCCTTCTGGAAATTTGAACTGTGAATGGTCATTGGGTCATTGATTGGTGAAATACACACACACACACACAGAGGAAGCGTCAAGAGTTAAGCTTTTTCTTTCTTTTTTCTTGTGCTTTAGTTTCTTGTACTTCTTTTTTCTTTTGAAACTACCCCTCCATTGTTTTGACAATTTTTCCTACAGCTTTATATGACATTGTAGAATTAGTCACATTAACAGCACTGAATAAGTTACTTAGGAGACCAGGTTCTATTATTTGAAGAGCATTTGTAAGTGCTTTGCCTTCAGGCACTGGAGAGACCCAAATGGCTTCAAATATCTTTCCTCAGTTTACTTTAAATTGCAGAACTAGAAATCCATTTATTTGATTTCATAAATCTTGACCTAGTGACAGTGAGGTCACTAGGAAGTGTTTAAGCCTTAGACGAGTGAGTCTGGACTCAAATTCTTACCAACCATGTGATACTTACCTTCATTTGTAAATAAATAAAGTAAAAATAAATGAAAATGTTAAAAGGAAAAATAAAGTAGTACTAGCCTCTAGGGGTACTTTAAGAATTAAAGGAGGTGGTGCCTCAAGTGCTGAGCATAATGCCTTCTTAATGAAGTCATCAAATCACCATCATTGGGCTTCGAGAGAATCCACCAGCCAATGCAGGAGACATGGGTTTGATCCCTGATCCAGGAAGATCCCTCATGCTGTGGAGCAACTGAGCCTCTGTACCACAACTATTGAGCCCACGCTCTAGAGCCAGGAAAGCAACTACTGAGCTCATGTGCTGCAACTACTGAAGCCCACTCACCCTAGAGCCTGTGCTCTGCAACAAGAGAAGCCTCCACAGTGAGAAGCCTGCACATCACAACTAGAGAGTAGCCCTTGCTCACCATTACTAGAGAAAGGCTGCATAGCAATGAAGACCCAGTGCAGCCATAAATAATAATTAAAAAAGAATAGATCATTTGGTTTTACAGCTTCTGAATTTTTCTCCCTTAATCTTTCCAAACATAATCCTCATGCTCAGTGAAGTTTGGGAACCATGGATCTAAAGGAATGTGCTCTGGGTGAAGGAGTCAGAAAGCATGATAATTATTTCCAAATCTTTTTCTTAAAAATCCATCTAAATTAAAAAAAACAAAACAAATTTAGTTTTATTGTTATGAGCCAGAAACAAACAGAATTTAGAACAGCATTACAGAACCGCACAAAACATTAAATATCTTGAACACACTTACAAAATATGTGCATGGCCACTAATCAGGAAGCAAAAAAATTATTTATGGAATAAAAAAAAATAGAGGTGAACTCAACGTTGTGAAGATATCGATTATACCAAACTAATCATTGAATCAATGAGTGATTGATGTGCCATCAGGGAAATGCATCTAAATTTGATTACACTTAGGCCTCTCTGGGCTTCCCTGGTACCTCAGATGGTAAAGAATCTGACTGCAATGCAGGAGACCCGGGTTCAATCCCTGGGTTGGGAAGATCCTCTGCAGTAGGAAATGGCAACCACTCCAGTATTCTTGCCTGGAGAATCCCATGGGACAGAGGAACCTGGCGGGCTACAGTCCATGGGGTTGCAGAGCTGAACATGACAGAGCTACTGGGCATGCGTGTGTGCGTGACTCTATGTGTACATTTAATGTAGTGGGGCTCTTTTTTCCCCCACTACTCACAATATGCTATGAAACTGGCATCGTAGAGAGTTTGTGCTTAATCATGACTTAATCATTAAGCACAAGCATGAGCAAGGCTTCTCTGGACTTTGATTTTCCCAAGTGTTAAATAAAAATGTGGTACTGTACAGTTCCTAAGAAATTTTTACATTTTTAATATATTTCATTCTAGTAATAGAAAACTAAATTATTTTTTAATAAACTGCAAATAAAGCCTAAATTATTTTTGTAATTTTGACATCCACATCTCACTCTTGTCTTGGAGTGAGATTACATCAATAAAAACCCATAGACATTTTTGTGTGTGTCATGAAAA
Organism: Antilocapra americana; assembly: GCA_007570785.1. Classification (NCBI taxonomy): domain Eukaryota; kingdom Metazoa; phylum Chordata; class Mammalia; order Artiodactyla; family Antilocapridae; genus Antilocapra; species Antilocapra americana. Next base: position 5,517,111 of record ML661322.1, read on the forward strand.
AGGCAACATCTCTCCAGTTTGCAAGTAATTTTTTGCATCTATGTAAAGATTTCTATATTTTTCTTACTTAAATTTATTTTCATCTTGGTGAGCATTTTTATTGAACTACAATATACAGAAAGATGAATAAACATATTCCAAGTGTGCAGTTTGATAAATTTCTAACAATTACCCTGTGGATCCAGCACCTAGATCAGAGAACAGAATTATTTTCAGGTCCCAGAGACCACCTTTATATTCCATTCCAGTTAACACCTACTTTCCATTGGGTAATCTCATTATTATGACGTCTAACACATTGATTTTGCTCTTTTTTGGAACTTATCTATGGAATCACAAATATGTTCTCATTTGATCAGGCCTCTTTTGCTCAATATTATGTTTATGATATTCATATATATTTGTGGAGTTATAGATAATTAATTTTCATTGTTGCATAGTATTCTGTGATATGAAATACACCACAGTTTATAATAGGTTACATATATGTTTAATTTCATTAAATTTTGCCACAAGATTTTCCAATGCAACTGTGTCAACTTAACCTCACACTAGGAGTATATACATGTTCCAATTGCTCCATCTTCTTGCCATACTTGGTATTTTTTATAGTTTTCATTGTAATTATTGTGGCATGTGTGATATCATATTCTCATTCTAAGTAGTCTTCATCAGTGATTAATAAAGTTGAGTATGTTTCTGTAATGATTATTGATGATTTTTGTGTCTTCTTTTTTGAAATGTCTATTCATGTCTGTGCATTTTCCTATTTGGTAAGTTGTCTTTTCCTTATCAATTTTTTAGAGTTCTTCATATAGTCTAGATATAAATTCTTTAAAATACATTTATTATGAGTAATTTATCCCACTCAGTGGGTTACATTTTTGTTTAATTCTGTCTTAATTTCCAGAATTTCTTCATTTTTAATTAATTTCAGAATGTAACATATAATTTCAGGATGTAGCAGTTTCTCAGGGACTGTACAATACATTTTACACCTGGGACAAAGCCCAGAATGGTCTTTGTTCAATCTTAACTTCAGAATTTCTTAGTTTTTATATGATTCAGTTTGTCATTTTTTAAAAGACATTTATCCTATAAAGAACTGTTTCGGGTTATATATGTTGTGTGCCCTTAATGTTAATACAGAACAGTAATGCAGTTAATTTAAAATAAAATCAGTAAGATACATTCACAAAAGTCCTCTACTAACATACAGTTCACTTGGAGAGGTAGCACTCTGAAATGGTGAAAGACATCCTAACTCTAGTGATGATGCATACAGCAGAAAGCAAGTTGCTTTTAACAGCTCTATAAGAGTTTCATGAGAAATAGTTCTGAGAAATGGGGAAGTCATGAGGGTGACCCAGCTTTGGAGCACTGCTGGAAAGGCAGGTCTTGGCAGGACAGGTGACTGAGGGCTATATGCTGTGTGAGACTCTGGTAACTTAGAACCAGAAGCAACAAAAATCCCTGAATTGGGAGACAGAAAGACAGTAAAGAAAAATATCTCTTGTCTTTCAAATTGTACCCAAGGCTGACTGTGAGTAACTCAGAGTGATAATTTGCTTTTTTTCTTAAATGCTAGAGCAGAGGACACTGAATGTTCCTATCTCACTTTGTCTCAACTTGCCAAGCTAGTGTTTATAAGTCACCCGGTCTTTTCCTGGGCTCCGTTTTTCCTCTTGCATGAAGGGAGCTGGATGAATAGCTATCTTGTCATACTTTGTACTGGAGCCAACTGCAGTCATGGGGCTGTAAGACGCGCTCAATAACATTCCATATCCAGTCATGCGTGGTCTTCACTACATCTCAGAAGACGGCTTTGTTCAGCCACTTTAACCACCATATATGTGTATGTGTGTGCTTAGATTAAGGATCTCCTCTGGGAATGGGGCCCATGGTAATAGAATGACCCATTGTAGGGTGACAGCCTCCTGGAGGACATAACAGGAGTCTCAGACAGAGAGAGAAGGGAGGGTAGAGGCTGTTTTGACCCCAGCTTTCCACAGTGAGTTAGATTTACACTTACTCATGTGGGGGGAGCATTTGACCTGCTTCTAAACCATAAGTTCACACTATACTTACATATATTAACACTTACAATTTTTTTTTAACTGGAAAAATGTCTTCTTGACTAAATCACATTATTATACTTAAATTCCTTCATCAAAAATAGCATTCCTGGCTATTCAGAACTAAAACACTTCAAATTAAAAAAACAACATTATCTTACTTTACCAAAATTATTTTCATCTGGATAAATTCTTTCTAGTATAAGTTTTACAAAGAAAATGTCATTTTTGGTCAGGTCAAGTTTTTCTCACACACAACTGTGAGCTGCCTTTCGTGGCTGTAATGTCCACAAAGCCCAGATTTCCCATGTAGAAATTTCAGGTCCATATTTGCGAAGGTATTTTGATTTTTCAGTGCTGTGTATTGTATGCTGAAGTAGCAATACTCTGAATTCCACTTGCAGCTAAGGGCTTCCTCGAGTACAAATCTCCTGAGGTTAAATCTCCTGACTTAGGGTTCCTTTGTGGTTATTTAAAGGAAATTAGAGGTGAGCATCTCCAGAGCTCAGGAGGTTGGTTTCTCAGAGAAACATCCAGAGTCAGATTCCTGTACTGAGCAGCCTTTGCTTGGCTTCCCATGACCTACAGATATCTGAAGAATTTTTAAATGCTAAGAGGATGGCTTCTTGTTTATAATAGAAAAAAATGCAAGATTTGAGGGGTTTATTACTAGGAGCCAAAGAATAAGCCTCTGAATTCTCCCAAGAAACTCTCTGCACTGTTGTTTCTTCTGGATCACAGGCCTTCCTTTCTTTCTTTCTCTTTCTTTCCTTCCTTCCTTATTTTCTTACTTCCTTTCTTTTTTTTCTTTCTTCCTTTCTTACCACAAGCTTTTTCAATAAGCTTTTGGGTAGATAAAGAACCTCTTTCTCCATATCTGCTTTTCTGAAAAATGGAGGGCCTAGAGCAACGCCTGCATTTATACTGATCTGAAGAAACAACACATGATCATTCATTCATTCACTGTTTGAAAAGTACTTCTTAAGCAGCTGACATATGCAGAACACTGTTCTTTATGCTGTGAGAAATACAACAAACAAAACCAACAAGAAACCAGCCAATGGTGATACATTGTGTCTTTCTTCAAGGGGACCAAATAAGAGAGGGAATTAAAAAAGAAACAGATGTTCATCTCAGGTAAATGACACAGACATTACTGTGTGAATTCTTGGAGGAGATGCTCAAGAGTATGAAGAAAATCTGAACATCCACGTGCAAAGTACACACTTTATTTACCCCCTGGTTAAATAGAGGCATGGAGGCCAAGATACCCAAGGCACTCACATGGAGGAAAGTTGAGAATTGAGAATTAAGGTGGGAAAAGTAGATGGAGGCTGTACTGTGGAATGCTTTGAATGTAGAGTACAGGAAAGTCTGTACATATGGATGGGCTCCGTTCCAAGAGCACAGTGTGTAAATCCAATTTCTTCATTAGGTATAAAAAGTTAGCCTGAAAGTGAAAGTGTCATCCATTCAGTCATGTACAACCCTTTGCAACCCCATGGACTGTAGTCCACCAGGCTCCTCTGTCCATGGATTTCTCCAGGCAAGAATGCTGGCGTGGGTTGCCATTCCCTGGTCCAGGGGATCTTCCTGTCCTAGGGATCAAACCCGGGTCTCCTGCATTGCAGGCAGATTCTTGAGCCGCCAAGGAAACCCCCAAGGAAGCCCAGGTACCAAAATTACACACTCAGCTATACAGTACTGTACTATAATAAGTTTGCAATACTCCTCATGCAAGTAATACATCAAAAACAAACACAAAAATGAAGAAAACACTTTTAATCTTGCAGTACAGGACCTTGGAAAGTACAGTGTTACCAACTACACCACTGATGCTTTTATGCTTACTTCTGGACATCCTGGGCTTGAAATAAAGCTATTGTACTACTGTTCTCTATACAATATGGTACAGTGAAGTACACAAGAAGATAACCAGGATGCACATATGTGACAATGTACACCAGACACACGAGCTGTGTTGGACACTGGGATGCACATTTGCAACTTTGAAAGTTTGCAACTTGAAGGTTTCTATGTAGGGAACTTACTGTAAGTAATTTCTCTTCTCTGATGAGCAATTATAGGTTTCAAGGAACTGGCTTCTTCTGTTAACTGACAAAGTTCTGAGGACCAGATATTTTCTACTGTCTCGCCCAAAGTGAATCCTTTTTGATCGTATGATGAAAGCAGAATTTATGATTAATCTGAGGAAATGATCAAGAAACCAGAAATAGGACACCAGTCTGACACAATGCCACATAACACCGAGCAGAGTTCCTTGCACTCTATCGTAAGTCCTTGTTGGTTATCCATTTTAAATACAGCAGTGTGTACGTGTCCACCTCAAACTCCCTAACTATCCCATGCCCCAGCAACCTTAAGTTCTCTAAATCTGTGAGTTTCTTTCTGTTTTGTAAATAAGTTCATTTGTATCATTTCTTTTTAGATTCCACATATAAGGGATGTCAAAGAGTATTTCTCCTTCTGTGGCTGATTGTTGCAAGACTTTTTTTTTTTTTTTTTAATAATTCTGCCTACTCTTCCTCTTGCTCTATACTGCACCCACCATTAGGGACATACAGATATAATTCGAGGCCCATATGCTTTGGTGACAGGCAAGCATCATGGTGATAGGCATGTATCTTTATGCCAAGGCAGGGATAAAATTCTTGTCTCCTGGAGGCAGCTGTGGACTAAATAATAGAGACAAAACTACTTAGCTCCTGAGTGGTGGGTTCCTGGGCCCTTGGGGAGTTTTCGTTTTCTGACTTTCAGTATCTCCACATTTTAATCTTCTTCTTGGCCCTTCTTTCTCTTCACAAAATGACTTCCTTATCCAACCTCTGCTGATGTTCTGCTGCCTGCATGCTGGTCTATTCCTGGATCAAGTCAACTGCCAAGAAAGGATCTTCTAAGTCATTTTCTCCTTATGGGGGATTTCAGGGAGCGCAGGGCCAACATAACAAGATTTCAGACCCTGGGAAGAAAGTATTTCTTGTTTTGATTCCTCTTTCATTAACTTGCTTATTGAAGAGCTGAATACTGGCAGAAAGAAAACACCTCACATTTTCTCTTACAACTATTTTCAGACATGCCCCTGCTGGTAGCTCCCTTTCTGGCCTCTAATTACATTTGAGGCATATTCCATAGATTTTTAGTCACTTAAAACTTGAATTTCATATTCAATTTTACTTTTTCTTTCTATACAAATTCAGGCTTAACTTATTCTTTGGAAAACTAGTGTGTGTGTGTATGGGGGGGTGTGGGTGTGAAGGGGGAATTTAATTTTCTTTGTTTCCTTTACTCCCTCGCTCCCTCTCTCTGCTACTTCTGGCTTTCCAGAGATAGAGAAGGGAGCTTTAAGAAAAAAGGGCAAAAGGGTGTGGACAAGTGTGAAGTCCGTCTGGCCACTGCTGGTTGTCTTTCTTTTCTGCAGTAGCTGCCCTACTGGACAAACTTCTGCCTTAGGAATAATCCAGAAAAGAAGCAGATGTTGATTTTTATACTGGTCTATACCCACCCAACCCTAGTGCATGCATATCTCACCTGGCAGAGTTCCCTCACCTCAGCAGTGGTTCTCATACGGTATCATATCATGTGATACCTGCAGCTTGGCTTGATCAAGACAGTGGATAATTTCTCCATCTCACTGGGCCACTTTATCACCATCTCTTCAAGTAGAGTTAACATGAAGGAATAAATAGGAAGAAGAAGGGAAAAATCAGAACATTTTCTCCCATGCTCATCCTGTTCTAAGAACTCCCTCTAACTTATTAATTCTTCTTTCTGGCTTTTCTTTTATAGAAGCTGGTTGTTTCCATAGAAGCTAACTGGCCGAGAGGTACATGACTGATTCTACTCCTTATTGTGCACTGGAAGGCAGATAGTGATTTCAGAAATCATCCTTAAAATGTAGGGGTCTCCTCATGCGTTGTTCCTAAGTTTGAGACTGAGGGAGGAGGAAAATCCCATTTAACATCTTGCTAATATTCTGTTTCATGGCTCAGATAGTAAAGAATCTGCCTGTAATGCAGGAGACCCGGGTTTGATCCCTAGGACAGGAAGATCCCCTGAAGAAGGATGGCAATCCACTCCAGTATTCTTGCCTGGAGAATCCCATGAACAGAGGAGCCTGGTGGTCTACAGTCCATGGGGTTGCAAAAGAGTCAGACACGACTAAGTGAATAACACTTCCACTGCTGGTATTCTTTTTAACATTGTTTGTACTTCTCAGACCTAACACAGTAGGAGTTTATTAAATGTCTGGAAGGATGAATCAATGGTTAAGTAAATAAAAGAATAGGAAAAGGAAAATTATTTTGGTAGGAGGTCTGAATATAATAGAACAATTTTACAAATGTTTAAATGATTTTTTTGATGTCGATAATTTTTCGAGTCTTTATTGAATTTGTTACAATACTGCTTCTGTTTTATGTCTTGGCTACAAGGTATGTGAGATTTTAGCTCCCCTGTCAGGGTGAACTCACATCCACACCCCATACATTGGAAGGTGAAGTCTTAACAACTGGACCACCAGGGAAATCCCTATAATAGAGTATTAATGGCAATTCCATTAGGTATCTATTGTTGTACAATAAATTACCCAAAAACTTAACAGCTTGAAATAGCAGTTCTTATCTGACACAGTTCCTGAAAGTCAGGATTCAAGCAGCAGATGAGGTAGGTGGTTCTGGCTCAGGATTTCTCATAAGATTGCAATAAAGATGTAGGCCAAGGCTTCAGGCATTTGACTGCCTGACTTGGCTGGGGGATCTCTGTCCAAGATGGCAGCCCCACGCCCTGTGGGCAAGTGTCTTCTTCAGTTCTTCATCACATGGGCTTGTCCATAGAGCTGCTCACAACACGGCAGCTGGTTTTCCTCAAAGCCATAATCAGAGAGGATTGTGGGGGGATGTGGGACCAAATTAAAAACTGTATTGTCTTCTAGAACCTACTGTCAGACAAGACATGTTTCTCACTTCTGGCATTTTCTGTCACCCAGACCAACCAACTCTGGTGTAATGTGTGAGGAAAGAGCGCAAGAGTGTGAATAACAGGAAGCAGGGCCCACTGAGGTGCCTCTTGGAGCACGGCTACCACAGCAGTCGACTCATGTGTCTTAACTCTTTGAAAGCTTATACATTCAACAACTGAGGAGAAATGGACCAATTCCTTGAAACCCAAAAACTGCCAAGATTCAAAAAGGATGAAACAATCAGCTTGAAAAGTTCTAAGACCATTCAAGTAATTGAATTTATACTCTAATCTCCTGAAAAAGAAACAAGAATGAGTTGGGAGATTGGGATTGACATAGTTACACTCCTATGTATAAGATACACAACTAATGAGAACTTACAGTACAGCACAGAGAACTCTACACAATGCTCTGTGGTGACCTAAGTGGGAAGGAAATCCAAAAAAGGAGGGGTATATGTATACATATAGCCGATTCACTTTGTTGTACAGCAGAAAGTAACACAACATTGTAAAAAATATATACTTCAATGAAAATTTAAAAAAAAGAAATATCCAGGCCCATGTTTCATTAAAGAAGTCTACCAAACATTTAAAGAAGAATTTACAGCATTTAAACACAATCTTTATGACTAGAGTTACTCAGATAGCAAAAACAGGAAAGAAAATACAAAGAAAACCTACATACCTAAATCCCTCATTAAGTTAGATGCAAAAGCACTCAATGAAATATTAACACATCATAAGTATTAACACGGAGGAACAAGATGGTGGAGGAGTAGGTGGACATGGGATACATCTCTCTCCACAGATACATCAGGAAGAAACCTTCAGACACAGAAGTGCATGCAGAATGCTAGCTGAGAGCAGACAGGAGTACCTTACCAGCGGAAAAGAATATATAGACCCATGCAAAACTCGGTAGGACAAAGGAACCAGGGGGAGAAACAGGAGTGCTGGTAGGATTGGAACTGCCCTCCGTGGGTGGGGAAACTGAAGCAGGGGTCTGATCCCTACGTTGGAGCAATTGTCTGAGTCAGAAGAGAAACATCTAGGGCTGAGAGGGAAACAGCAGGTCTGTGGCAGCCTAAATAGAATGAGAATCAGGCAGTCCTTGCCGCAGCCATATATACCCCAGATGGCACAGTGGTTGGAAGCTGGAGTTCAGGGATTGTGGAGCAATCCCAGGGTGAGGGCTGCTGTTGACTGTGGAGAGATGGATCAAGGGATGTGAGGGAGGAGACTGTGGTGGGAAATGCCTGTGGAGGAAAGCCAGGCAGCCATGGAAGCAAGGACATACTGCTGAGTCACATGTAGTAGGTGGAGCCACCACCATAGCCTCTCTCCCCCAACATGCCAGCTTTGGCAGCTGAACAATAGAGAGGCTGGCCCATCAAATGCCTGACACACTGAACTACAGAGTAGGACCACCCAGGGTGCCCCTTTAAGTGACTGATGCACCGATCTACAGAGTAGGACCCCACCCAGGGGTGCCCTCTCTATGTGCCTGATGCAGTGAACGACAGAGAAGGACCCCAGGCAAGGGAGTCCATTAAGTACCTGAATGGGCAGAACTATGGAGAAAGACTGGCCAACCAGGCCTCTGATTGCCAGCCACAAGAGTCTTGAAAAAAGACTCTGATAGGCCATAACTTCTGTGGCTGAGGCGATCCACGTCCCTGAACATTTGGCGCCACCGGGGTCCCTACGAGCTAAGCAGCTGTGCTACCTTCACGCTCAACTCTCACTGGGGCAGAGCTGCCACAGGCAAAAAAGCCTTGTGCCTATGAGTGCAGGGTCGCTTCGGTAGTGTCTGACTCTGCAACCTTGTGGACTGTGGACTGTGAGGCTTCTCTGTCAGGGAGAGGGGTTCTCCAGACAAGAATACTGGAGCATATTGACCAATACTGGTCATCACACCCTTCTAGATCACTCTATTTCCTGCTGCTCTAGCCACCAACCCCCCTGAATACCTGGTGCTACCAGAACCCCTGCGACCCAAGCAACTATACCACCTCCACACTTGGCCCTCATAGGAGCAAACTCAAGTCCTCCAGGGCAGCCTTAGGAGCAAACCGAGTGGACGACCCATATCCAGAGGTGGAAATAAAACCAGAATTGAAACCCAGGGACAGTGTGACTAAGGAACAAGACCCCAAACCCTCCCACCAGCTGTACAAGCTGCAGATTAAATCCACACGATCAACTAGGCAGACTGTGTCTGTGGAATACATAAAAGGACATTGAGAGCTCTCTCACACACACATACAAAAAACCCACACTAGTTCTGATAGCTGTGGACATTGGAGGCAAGAACACAGAAGAGAAAGACCAGATTAGAATCTGAGCTGCCCCCACAGCAGGTCCAGAGATCAGTACACTGTCAGAGGGCATCCTAGGGAGGTGAGGTGGACTGTGAACCCCAGCAAGGGAAAGAACTCTGACAGCAGTGACTCAAGAAAAACATTTATTATTCTTATGTAGATTCTTTTGAATTTTTCTTCTTTTTTTTCCTTTTCCCCATTCCTCTGTAATAGTTGTTGATTTTATTTCCACTATGAAATCTAATTAAACTTTTGAGCTTTTTTGTTCCTTTTTTTTCTCAGTCACATTTTTTATTGTTGTTATAAACCTCTGCCTCTATGTTGGGCTTTTGCAGTTCTAGGGAGTTTTTTTTTTTTTTTCTCTCTCTTTTTTTAATTTTAATTTTTTAAACCTATTATTGTTGTTTCTACATCTATTCCTTTGTTTGCTTTTCCTACTATTCTTCTCCCCTTGCACTTAATCTTTAATATATATAAATCTTCTTTATCTACCTCTATTTAACTTTGCATATCTATTCTTTCTTTCCTTTAGTCTCAACATATTTGTAAGTTTTATTTTCATTGTTTTATTTCCCAGTTGGCACCTTGCTTTAGTTTTGTTTTCCAGTTTGTGCTTTAGTTAGTTTCATAATGGTAGTTGTAATTTTGGGTTTCCTTTGCTCACTGGGTCAATCTATTGTACTTTACTTTTGTTGGACTGTTTTGATTTTGCTTATGGGTGTATACATATACATAGGTTCAGTCACACTTTTTATTGTTGTTATAAGCCTCTGCATGTATGTTGGGCTTTTGCAGTTCTGTGGAGTTTTCCTTTTTTTTTCCTTTTTTTCTTTCTTCTTCCATTTTTAAAAATCTTTTCTCTTTTTTATAATTTTAATTTATCTTAAACCTATTATATTTTTTCTATATTTATTCCTTTGTTGGCCTTTCTTATTACTCTTTTCCCCTTGCAGTTAACCTTTTATATAAGTCTTTTTAATCTACCTTTATTTAGCTTTGTGTATCTATTCTTTCTTTTCTTTCCTTTCAACATATTTGTTAGTTTTGTTTTCATTGTTTTATCCCCCACTTGGCCCCTTTAGTTTTCTTTTCCAGTTTGTGCTTTAGTTAGTTTTGTTCTTAACTGATAAGTATAATTTTTTATTTCCTTTGTACTCTGGGTCAATCTATTGTATTTTATTTTTGTTGGACTGTTTTGACTTTGCTCATGGGTATATATGTATTTGTGTATATTCCATTATTTTAATTATTATGGCCTGATTTTGTAACTGCCATTTGTCTGGGGTTCATCTTTGGTTTTTCATTTCTGGATGTTTGTTTTAATCTCACTTAATGCCATAACAAACCACTTGTGGAATCTTCGTTCTTGAACAGAGAGCAAGCCCTGAGCCTTTGGAGTGGGCACATTGACTCCAAGACCCTAGACTACCAGAGAACTAACCCTAGGAGGTATCAAATAGTAAGAACTCATACAAAGGAAACCACCGTAATACAAGGCCCAGCATCACCCAACCACCAATAGCATTCTGTGCAAGACACTGCATCTAAACAACAAACAAAACAAAAATACAAACTCAGTCATCCACAGACAGGATTACCACCTCACTCAGCCTTGCCCATCAGAGGAAAGACAAACAAACAAATAAACAAAAACTCAGCACAAATCTCACCTTATAAGAAGCTTACACAAACCACTGGATCAACCTTAGAGGGAAGAAATCAAAAGGAAGAAAGAATTCAACCTTGTAGCCTGGGAAAAGGAGACTTCAAACACAGTATGTTAAAAAAAAATAGGCATAGAAAAGGCAGATAAATATTACACAGATGAAGGAACAAACTAAAAACACAGAAGACTAAATAAATGAAGTGGAAATAGGCAAACTACCTGAAAAAGAATTCAGAAAAATGATAGTAAATATGATCAAAAACCTTGAAAGCAAAATGGATAAAATGTAAGAATCAATTAACAAAGACCTAAAAGAATTAAAGAATAAACATGCAGAGACAAACAACATAATTACTGAAATTGAAAATACTCTAGAAGGAATCAATAGCAGAATATCTGAAGCAGAAGAACAAATCAGTGAGCTGGAAGATAAAACGGTAGAAATAACATCTGAAGAGCAGAATAAAGTAAAAAGAATGAAAAGAACTGAGGATAGCCTCAGAGACTTCTGGGACAATATCAAACACACTTAACATTTGACTTATAGGGGTAGCAGAAGAAGAAGAGAAAAAGAAAGAGTATGAGAAAATCTTTGAAGAGATTATAGTTGAAAATTTCCCCAACATGGAAAAGGAAATAGTCAATCAAGTCCAAGAGGCACAAACAGTCCCATACAGGATAAACCCAAGGAGAAACACTCCAAGACACATACTAATCAAACTACCAAAGACTAAACACAAAGAAAGAATATTAAAAGCAGCAAGGGGGAAGCAACAAGTAACAAACAAGAGAAACCCCATACACTTAACAGCTGATCTTTCAGCAGAAACTCTGCAGGCCAGAAGGTCATGGCAGGATATATTTAAAGTACTGAAAGGGAAAAATCTATAACCAAGATTACTGTACCCAGCAAGGATCTCATTCAAAATTGATGGAGAAACAAAAAGTTTTTCAGACAAGCAAAAGTTAAGAGAATTCAGTACCACGAAACCAGCTTTACAACAAACATTAAATGGACTTATATAGTCAAGAAATACAAGAGAAGAAAAAAGATCTACAAAATCACCCCCAAACAATTAAGAAAATGGCACTAGGAACATATATATCAATAATTACTTTAAATGTAAATGGGTTAAATGCTCCAACCAAAAGATACAGACTGGTTGAATGGGTACAAAAATGAGACACATATACATGCTGTCTACAAAAACCCACTTCAGACCTCAAGACACATAGAGACTGAAAGTAAGAGAATGGAAAAATATATTCCATGCAAATGTGAAGCAAAAGAAAGCTGGAGTAGCAATCCTCAGATCAGACAAAATAGACCTTAAAATAAAGAAGATTACAAGACATAAGGAAGGACACTACATAATGATCAAGGGACCAATTCAAGAGGAAGACATAATAATTGTAAATATCTATGCAGTCAACAAAGGAGCACCTCACTACACAAGACAAACACTAACAGACATAAAAGGAGAAATTGACATCAACACAATAATAGTAGGAGACTTTAACACCCCACTCACACCAATGGACAGATCATCAAAACAGAAAATTAATAAGGAAACACAAGTCTTAAATGATACATTAGATGAGATGGATCTCATTGATGTCTTCAGGACATTCCATCCAAATGCAGAAGAATACACCTTCTTCTCAAGTGCACATGGAACATTCTCCAGGATAGACCATATCTTGGGTCACAAGTCAAATCTCAGTAAATTTAAGAGAACTGAAATCATATCAAGCATCTTCTCCCACCACAACACTATGAGAGTAGATATCAATTACAAGAAAAAAAAACTGTAAGAAACATAAACACATGGAGATTAAACAACACATTTCTAAATAACCAACAGGTTACTGAAGAAATCAAAAGGGAAATCAAAAAATTTCTAGAAACAAATGACAATGAAAACATGACAACTCAAAACCTATGGGATGCAGCAAAAGCAGTCCTAAGAGGGAGTTTATAGCAATACAATCCTACCTCAAGAAACAAGAAAAACATCAAATAGACAGCCTAACATTACACCTAAGACAAGTGGAAAAAGAAGAATAAAAAACCCCCAAAATTAGTAGAAGGAAAGAAATCATAAAGATTTGAGTGGAATTCAATGAAAAAGAGATGAAAGAAAAAATAATAAAGATTAATAAAACTAAAACCTGGTTCTTTGAGAAGATAAAATTGGCAAACCTTTAGCCAGACTCATCAAGAAAAAAAGAGAGAAGAACCAAATCAACAAAATTAGAAATGAAAAAGGAGAGGTTACAACAGACAATGAAGAAACACAAAGGATTTTAAGAGACTATTATGAACAACTATATGGCAATAAAATGGATAACCTGGAAGAAATGGACAGATTCTTAGAAAAGTTCAATCTTAAAGACTGAACCAGGAAGAAATAGAAATTATGAACAACCCAATTACAAGCACTGAAATTGAAGCTGTGATAAAAAAAATCTCCCAAAAAACTAAAGCCCAGGACCAGATGGCTTCACAGGAGAATTCTATCAAACATGTAGAGAAGAGCTAATGCCTATCCTTCTAAAACTCTTTCAAAAAATTGCAGAGGAAGGAACACTTCCAAACTCAATCACAAGGCCACCATCACCTGGATACCAAAACCAGACAAAGACAACACAAAAAAGGAAAACTACAGGCCAATATCACTGATGAACACAGATGCAAAATTCCTCAACAAAATTTTAGCCAACAGAATTCAGCAACACATCAGAAAGCTCAAACACCATGATCAAGTTGGATTTATTCCAGGAATGCAAGGATTCTTTAATATATGTAAATCAATCAATGTGATACACCATATTAACAAATTGAAAGATGAAAGCCATATGATAATCTCAATAGATGCAGAAAAAGTCTTTGACAAAATTCAGCACCCATTTATGATTAAAACTCTTCAAAAAAATTGGCATAGAAGGAACCTACTTCAACATAGTAAAGGCCATACATAATGAGCCTACAGCAAACATTATTCTCAATGGTGAAAAACTGAAAGCATTTCCCCTAAGATCAGGAACCAGACAAGCCTGTCCACTTTCACCACTATTATTCAACATAGTTCTGGAAGTCCTAGCTACAGTAATCAGAGAAGAAAAAGAAATGAAAGGAATCCAGATCAGGAAAGAAGAAGTAAAGCTCTCACTGTTTGCAGATGACATGATACTATACACAGAAAGCCCTAAAGATAGTATCAGAAAATTATTAGAGCTAATCAGTGAATTTAGCAAAGTTGCAGGATACAAAATCAATACACAGAAATTGCTTTCATTTCCATGTACTAACAATGAAAAATCAGAAAGAGAAATCAAGGAATCAATCCCATTCACCACTGCAACAAAAAGAATTAAATATCTAGGAATAAACTTACCTGAGGAGAGAAAAGAACTGTACACAGAAAGTTATAGAACACTGATGACAGAAATCAATGATGACATACACAAATGGAAAGATATTCCATGTTCCTGGGTAGGAATAATCAATATTGTGAAAATGACTATAATACAAATGTAATCTACAGATTCAATGCTATCCCTATCAAATTACCAATGACATTTTTCATAGAACTAGAACAAACAATTTCACAATTCATATGGAAACACAAAAGACCCCAAATAGCCAAAGCAGTCTTGAGAAAGAAGAATGGAGCTTGGGGAATTAACCTTCCTGATGTCAGATTATACTACAAAGCTACAGTCATCATGACAGGATGGAACTGGCACAAAAACAGACCCATGGCGATTTCATGTCATTGCATGGCAAAACCAATAAAATTAAAAAAAAAAAGAAATATAGACCAATGGAACAAGATAGAAAGCCCAGAGCAAGATAGAAAGCCAAGAATAAGCCCATGAACCTATGGGTACCTTATTTTTGACAGAGGAGGCAAGAATATACAATGGGGCAAAGACAGCCTCTTCAATAAATGGTGCTGGGAAAACTGGACAGCTACATGTAAATGAAATTAGAACACTTCCTCACACCATACACAAAAATAAACTCAAAATATATTAAAGACCTAAATGTAAGACCAGAAACTATAAAACTCTTACAAGAAAACATAGGGTGAACACTCAATGACATAAATCAAAATAAGATCCTCTATGACCCACCTCCTAGAGTAATGAAAATAGAAACAAAAGTAAACAAATGAGACCTGATTAAACTTAAAAGCTTTTGCATAGCAAAGGAAATCATAAACAAGGTGAAAAAACAACCTTTGGAATGGGAGTAAATAATAGCAAATGAAACAATTGACACAGGATTAAATTCCAAAGTATACAAGCAGCTCATACAACTCAATACCAGAAAAACAATGCAAACAAAAATGGGGAAAAGACCTAAACAGACATTTCTCCAAAGAAGACAAACCAATGGCTAATAAACACATGAAAAGATGCTCAACACTGCTCATTATTAGAGAAATGCAAGTCAAAACTACAATGAGATATCACCTCACACCAGTCAGAATAGCTATCATCAAAAAGTCTACAAACAATAAATGCTGGAGAGGGTGTTCAGAAAGGGGAATGCTCTTGCACTGTTGGTGGGAATGTAAATTGATACAGTCACTATGAAAGACAGCATGGAGAGTTCTTACAAAACTAGGAATAAAACCACCATATGACCCAGCAATCCCACTCCTGGGCATATACCCTGAGGAAACCAGGGTTGAAAAAGACATGTATCCCATTGTTCATTGCAACGCTATTTACAATAGCTAGAACATAGAAGCAACCTAGATGCCCATCAATAGATGAATGGATAAAGAAGTTGTGGAACATATACACAACAGAATATTACTCAGCCATAAGAAGGAACGCATTTGAGTAAGTTCTGTTGAAGTAGATGAACCTAGTACCTGTTATACAGAGTGAAGTGAGTCAGAAGGAGCAAGATAAATATCATATTCTAACGCACATATATATGCAATCTAGAAAAATGGTTCTGAAGCATTTATTTACAGGGCAGCAATGGAGAAATAGACATAGAGAATAGACTTATGGACATGGAGAGAGGGGAGGAGAGGGTGAGATATTTGGAAAGAGTAGCATGGAAACTTACATTACCATATGTAAAATAGATAGTCAACGGGAATTTGCTGTATGGCTCAGGAAACTCAAACAGGGTCTCTGTATCAGCCTAGAGGGGTGGGATGGGAGGGAGATGGGAGGGAGGTTCAAAAGGGAGTGGGTATATGTTTACCTATGTCTGATTCATGTTGAGGTTTGACAGAAAACAAAATTCGATGAAGCAATTATCTTTCAATAAAAAAAATAAGTATTAACACATCATAAGTATAAAAGGAATTATATACCATGACTCAGTGGGCTTTATATTAGGTATATAAAGCTGAGTCAGCATTCAAAAAATCAGACTGTGTAATACACCATATCAATAGCTTAAAAATAATAACCAAATGATCATAATAATCAGTGTAGAAAACAACTTTGAGAAAACTCAAAATTCATTCATAGGAAATAATCTCAGAAATACAGTAAGAAAAGAGACCTTCAGCTGCCTAAAGAAAAAAATTTAAAGTATCCTTCAGCTAACATCATACTTATTGGTAAATAACTTTCCTGCTAAACTGGTAAGGAAGCTAAGATGAGGAGCAAAACAAGGATGTCTGCCTACTGCTCCTAATCAGTTTATTACTGGAAGTTCTAGGCATTAAATAAGGCAATTAATTAATTAATTAATTAATTAATTAATTTTGAAAGGCAGAGATAAAACTGTCTCTATTTTCACATGGCACAATTATATACACAGAAAACTCCAAGGAATGTACAAAATATAATTTACAGAATCCTCCTTAAGATAAATAAAGACAACAATTCTCATATTGATCTGTAGGTTTAATGTAATTTAATAATTATGTTATTATAGAAAATTTAATTATTATAATAACTGCTGTCTAAATCCCAGCAAGGTATTTATAGACATATACAAGCTTATAAAAATTTGCATGGAAAAGCACTAGCCTAGACTAGTTAAAACACTCTTTTTAAAAACTTTTTATTTTGTATTGGAGCATAGCCGATTAACAATGTTATGATAGTTTCAGGTAGACCGCAAAGGGAGTCAGCCATACATATACATGTATACAATCTCCTCCAAACTCTCCTCCCATCCAGGCTGCCATATAACATTGAGCAGAGTTCCCTGTGCTATGCAGTAGGTCCCCACTGGTTATCCATTTTACGCAGAGCTGTGTATGCATATTTATGGACATATACAAGCTTATTAGAAACTTTATAGGGAAAGGCTCTAGCTTAGACTAGTTAAAACAATCTTGAAAGTAAAGAATAAAGTGAAAGGGAATCACTATCTGATATTAAGGCTTACTACGGTAGCTAGAGTCATCAAGACCATGTGGAATTGGTGCAGTGGTCGACGGTTCATCACTGACTCCAAGGCCACGAGTTTGAGCAATTTCTGGGAGATAGTGAAAGACAGGGAAGCCTGGCTTGCGGCAGTCCATGGGGTCACAAAGAGTTAGACATGACTTAGTGAACTGAACACCACCACCAACAGACAGTTCAGCAGAGAACAGAACAGATAATCCCTAAGTAGATCACCCAACTATTTTTTTAAACTTTGTTGAAGTATACTTGGTTTCCAAGGTTGTGTTTTATTTCTGTTGTACAACAAAGTGACTCATTTATACATGTATATTCTTTTTCATTTTAAATGAAGTTCACTGAGAGTTGAGAGTTCTGGATTCTGGCATCAGCTCCTTCCAGGCTTTTCACCCCAGTGGCAAGCCCCTCTTTCTCTGAGACTGGCCACGTGTCTTACTTGTGTGGTGTCAAGCGTTGGGCTAGGTGACAGGGACCGCTGTGGCCTTGAGACCTGGGCACTGCTCCTCTGGGCCACTGTCCTGAGCCAGACTGCAGAGTCGTTCCGCCCGGCCCTGTTCAGAGATGCTCTCAGGGATGCCCTTTCATGACCTGCATGGGGTCTTCATGCAGAAACCCGAGGAGTCATTTGTCTTCCAGCTGCTCGGGGCTCTTGTGTCCGAGACCGTGCTGTAGAGTCGGTGGAGTGGCCAGACCCCAGTGCTCTCCACTCGTCCTGGGGTGCATCCTGCCTCTTGTCCCTCGTAGCTACCAGACTGTTTACCTCCCAGAATGTTTGGGCTTGAAGTTACATTAAAGTGACTTTAATGTAAAGTCATTACATTACATTACAAGTGTTTGAGAGAGAAAAGAAAAACAAAAAAACCTCATCATTTCCAAGGACGGCTTAATTATGGTGCCTTTTCCTCTCACATCCTTCTGTCCCCTAGGGTGAATTTCCAGCATCAAATTAACACTTCAAATATATTGGGGGCTTCCCTGGTGACTCAGCTGGTGAAGAATCCACCTGCGATGCAGGAGACCTGGGTTCAGTTCCTGAGTCAGGAAGATCTCCTGGAGAAGGGAATGGGAACCCATTCCAGTATTCTTGCCTGGAGAACCCCTGTGGACAGAGGAGCCTGGAAGCTACAGTCCATAGCGTCACAAAGAGTTGGACACCACTGAGTGACTAACACTTCCATTTTAGTTTATCACAAGGTATTGAATACAGTTCACTGTTATACAGTAGGTCCTTGTTGTTTACGCATCTTGTACATAATAGTTTGTACCTGCTAATCCCCAACTCCTAGTCCTTCCCTGCCCCCATCCCTCTACCCCTTGCCAACCACAAGTCTGTTCTTTTTATTGGTGAGTCTGTTTTTTGTTTTGTAAATAGATTCCTTTGTGGTTATATTTTAGACTCCACATGGAAGTGCTATCGTATGGTATTTGTCTTTCTCTTTCTGATTTAGTTCCCTTAGTATGATAATCTTTGGGCTCATCCATGTTGCTGCAAACGACATTATTTCATTTTTTATGGCTAAGTAGTATTCCATTGGCTGCTCCAATTTATGTTCCTTTCAACAGTGTAAGAAAGTTCCTTTTTCTCCATGCTCTTTCCAGCATTTATTATTTGTAGACATTTTAATGGTGGCCATTCTGAGTGATATGAAGTGGTATCTCATTATTGTTTTTATTTGCAGTTCTCTAATAACTATTCAAGTTGAGCATCTTCTCATGTGCCTATTGGCCATTTGTAGAAACGAATAGGTCTTCTGCCCATTTTTTTTATTTTGTTGTTGTTGTTATTGAATTGTAAGAGT
The DNA here is from genome assembly GCA_007570785.1 of Antilocapra americana. Classification (NCBI taxonomy): domain Eukaryota; kingdom Metazoa; phylum Chordata; class Mammalia; order Artiodactyla; family Antilocapridae; genus Antilocapra; species Antilocapra americana. The sequence continues at coordinate 5,536,345 of ML661322.1, forward strand.
TGTTTGTATATTTTGAACATGAAACTCTTGTCAGTTGCATCATTTGCAAATATTTCCTACCAGTATGTAGGTTATCTTTTTGTTTTGCTTATGGTTTTCTTTGCTGTGTTAACTTAAAATTTTAAGGTAAACTTTTCATTCTGATAAATACAGATCACAAACAGCTGTTAAGAAATCATTCAGGGAGATCCCATGCCCCCTTTACCTAGTTTCCCTCAGTGGTAACATCTTGCAAAACCAGGGTTTAATATCACACCCAGAAGCGTTCTGTGGCCACAAAGATCCTGTGTTGCTCCTTCATAGCCACATTCCCCTCTTCCTGCCCTCAGCTAAAAGAATGTTGTATACAGACCTAGAGAATGTTAATATGTAAATAGAATCACACAGTATGTGATTTGAAACTGGCTGTCTTCACTCAGCATACTTACTTGGATACAAGTTATCCCATGTATCTATTGACTACAGATTATTGTTCTTTTTGACTTGCTGAGTAGTACTCCATCATGGAGGCACTGGTGTGTTTATCCACTGAAGACAGCTGGAGAGTTCCAGTATTTGGCTATTATGAATAAAGCTGCCATAAACAGACTTGCCAACCCCCACAACTGTGTGATGAGCTAATTCCTTAAAATAAAAAAAATATAAAAGGAAAAAGTAAATAAATAATCATTGTGTGTGTGTGTGTTTGTGAATGTGTGTGTGTGAACATGTGTGTGTGCTTGTATTTTCTTGCTGGAGAACCCTGACTGACACACTAATTTTCTCATATTTACTACTGAAATGTCTGCCTTAGGGAGAAGATGCTGCTAATTAGGTCAGCTTCAGAGCCCATTTTAGGTTAAATTCATTACTGCTTTGAAATGGTAGAGTTTATCCTTCTTGTGTTTTTGTTTCTCTTGTCCAAACTTCCAAATATTGAAATATTTTACATTTCTTTGTCTTCCTCTGGGCCAGATGATTATGGTTATTCATGGCAACCTAGTTCAAGAATTTTATAGTTCATTGAATGTTAGACGTAGAAAGGATCTCTGAAATCATTTAGTCCAAATTCCCTCTTAACAGAGGAGGAAGGTATTGATTGATGATCTTGGAATTGAGCTAAGCAGCCATGTTTTCTCAAACCCTCAACTTACTGAGTGCTCAACTCACCCTTCCATTCTCTTCCTCAAGCCAGCAGTTTCCAAACTCCCAGCCCCTGGTGGTCTCACTCAGCCACCATAGAGTAAGCCAAACTAGCTCCTGGGATGAGGATAGACAGATGTGGATAGGGTGGAAGAACTAGCTACATTTTGCTCTGTACCCTTGCCATGAGCCAAGACATCCAGGTCGCCTAAAGCTAGGGTGACTGATGGCATCTTTGGATTTTTGAAGCCCTCTAGGAACTCTGGCACATTCAGAACTAATATATTCCAGTTGGATTCGCATGTGGTTCAAATATGCAACTTTCCCTGTCAAAATAAATAAATAAATTTAAAACATTCAAGACACGGAATGACTTTAGCTTCCAACAAATGGCTAGTAGAATTTGTTTTCTTTGTAAATGTACTTTCGTTTTTGAAATCAAGTCTGCAGAGATTAATGCACAGTTTATGAAACTTGGCACAGAGAAAGTGAATTGACTTTCTTCTGAGAAATGTGAACTTTCATTGTGTCCAGTTTTTTTCTTCTAACTGCCTTTGTATATCTTGGTTTGGGGGTGGTAGTGTTTTGTATTGAGAGTAGTGAATTTGGGATATGAAGCAAATATACAGTTCAGTTCAGTTCAGTTGCTGTTGCGTCCAACTCTTTGCCGCCCCATGAACCACAGCACACCAGGCCTCTCTGTCCATCACCAACTCCCAGAGTCCATCCAAACCCATTGCCATGGAGTCAATGATGCCATCCACCATCTCATTCTCTGTCATCCCCTTCTCCTCCTGCCCTCAATCTTTCCCAGCATCAGGGTTTTTCCAGTGAGTCAGCTCTTTGCATCAGGTGGCCAAAGTATTGGAATTTCAGCTTCAACATCAGTCCTTTCAATGAACACCCAAGACTAATCTCCTTTAGAATGGACTGGTTGGATCTCCTTGCAGTCCAAGGGACTCTCAAGAGTCTTCTCCAACACCACAGTTCAAAAGCATCAATTCTTTGGCCCTCAGCTTTCTTTACAGTCCAACTCACATCCAAACATGACCACTGGAAAAACCATAGCCTTGACTAGACAGACCTTTGTTGGCAAAGTAATGTCTCTGCTTTTCAATATGCTGTCTAGGTTGGTCTTAACTTTCCTTCCAAAGAGTAATCGTCTTTGAATTTCATGGCTGCAGTCACCATCTGCAGTGATTTTGAAGCCCAGAAAAATAAAATAAGCCACTGTTTCCACTGTTTACCCATCTATCTGCCATGAAGTGATGGGACTGTATGCTTGCGCTCCAGAGCGCAGTCTCACACCTCTTAGTTCTTTCCAAAAATATACAGTGTTAATGCCTAAAAAGAGATAGAAATGCAATACTGTGCATTTAAAAAAATGTTCCTATACAGATAAAAAAAGAAAAACTTGAGACACTTGAGTTTTAATCACACTAAGTTTTGAGCCTAGGTCTTGACTCCAAAATGGGCACACACATTTCTTAGAATAAATGAGTAGTGTTTTATGGTTAATTAAAGATTTTCAAGCACATCAATGAACTGTGATATTAACTCTATGAAGCTTGTTGTGTAGCAGTTGGGAAAACTGAGGCTATGGAAAGCTTTGTCATTTCCCAGCATCAAATCACTTGTAATCAGCAGATTTGGGTCTTAATCTAGGTTTACTGATTTAAAATTTTATGTCTTTTCACTGCAGATTTTTGGCCACATAAATATGAAACAAAATATTAGGTTAAGCAGCTGTATCACTCTTTCTTCTCTTTGTTTATGGTTTGGGGGAGATCAGCTAGCCTGAATTTTCAATTCTCAATGTCTAAATTTAGGATGAAGAATCCCAATAATGCTTTATTTTTGTATCTGTGAATAAATGTCTACCATAAAAGTTAGGCTATTACCCCACTATTATAAATAATGGCCATGAAATTCAAGTGCTTACATGATTTATGCTGGCTCGTTGGCACTCACCCATGACTCACAACTCCAAGTCAGCAGTTCTAAATCTCACCAGTCCCACCTCTCAGTTGGGGAGTTCCCAGGTTTAGTGGTCTTCAGAGCCAAAACTGTTCCCTGAGTGAGCCTTGAGGGTGAGTGAGTCACTGCTCTGGGATGAAGCTTGACAGCCATTCAGTTTAGGTGGAGTCTCTTTGGCACCCAGGTCAACAGAGAACACAAAAGTGACTCACTCTCTAGCTCACCTACCTACATGATTGTCACAAAAATCAACAAACTTTCCATTTATAAAAGTTTGACTTGTATCTCTAATTGATTCATTGATTGTCTATGTGGGACTTCTGAAGGATAGTATTGGGAAGGCAAATCATCTTGCTTATCACTATTGGCTTAAGCTGGCTGAAAGATTAATCTTTACCCAAAAAGTGTATACCTGGAAGTTGAGGTCAATCTATTTGTCTAGGATACCCCTCAGTACTTATACTGTCATAAGTCTCAAAGACATTTTCTTTTCATCCCCTCCTACCATGATAAGGGTCTACATTTTCTGCTCAAATTTGAGCCCTTTCCCCTTTTTCAACTGAAAAAACAAACTTTCTTATCCCAAGAAAAAAGATCACAGCAAAATATGGCTTGAAGACTTCTCAGAAATCAAGTAGCACTTATGAAACACTATTTGCTTATATTACTGTAAGTGTCAACGAATTAAAATCATGTGGATTAAATTTCCTTGCAAATAAATAAGGACTCACTAACGAGGAGTTGAGTTTGCATTTTGCCAGAACTACAGCAATTTAGTAAAGATGTGTAGTCTTTCTTGAGCCAGATGGACTGCTGTTCCATAGCAAAAAGTAAAATAGATCATAAAAAAATGTTCCAATATATCTTGATTGGGCATTCTGAAATCATTTTCAAAACTGACCCATTATCACTTTTGGTTACAGTTAAAAATGAACACATGTAGTAATTTTTAAAATTGATATCAACAAATACTATGTAATTAATAAAACATTCTTGCTAATAGGTACATAAAAATGTGCTCAACATCAGTGATCATTAGGGAAATGCAAATAAAGACCACAATGTGATATCATTTTCATGCCTTTTTAGAATGGCTGTAATCAAAAAGTTAAAGAGATAACAAATGCTGGTAAGGATGTGGAGAAAAGAGAACTCTTGGGCACTGTTATTGGGGTTATAAATAGGGGCAGGCAATAAGGAGAACTGTATTGAGTTTCCTCAAAAAATTAAAAACAGAAGTACCATATGATCCAGCAACTCTACTTCTGGGAATATATCTGAAGAAAATGAAAACACAATGTGGAAGAGATTTCTGCACCCCCATGTTCGTAGCAGCGTTATTTACAATAGCCAAGACATGGCAAGAACCCGCGTCTGTAGATGGATAAGGGATATAGAAGTTGTGATATATATGCATATACATATGTGTTACTCAGCCACGAAAAATAAAGAACTCCTGCTATTTTCTATTTTTGACAACATGGATGGGCCTCCTGAGGGCACTATGCTAAGTGAAATAGGTTGGGAGGAGAAAGACAAATATTGTATGATCTCACATGTATGTGGAATCTAAAAAAGCAAGGAACCAAAGTCAGAAAAAGAGATCAGATGTGTGGTTACCAGAGGCAAGGGCTAAAGAGAGGGTGAATTGGAAAGAGGTCAACAATTTCAACTTCCAGTTATAAGATAGATGGACACCTGGGATGTAATGTACAACATTATAACAATAGTTAACATTGCTGTTTGGTGTATTTGAAAGCTGTTGAGAGAGTAAATCCTCAGAGTTCTTATCACTGGGAAAAATATTTTTTTTCCTCTTTGTATCTACATGAGATGATAGATATTCACTAAATTTCTGTGGTGGTCATTTTGCAATGTGTGTAAGTCAAATCATTCTGCTGTAGATCTTAAAATTATACAATGCTGGATGTTAATTATATTTCAGTAAAACCAGAAAAATAATTAAACAAAAGATATAATATTTATTGTTTATTTTTAATAAAAATATTTGTAAAATAGGTAACAAAACCCTGCTGATGTAGTTAAAAGTCTTATTATTTTCTACAGTATAAGTGGTTACACACTAACTGAAGCATGACCTATTTATTAACTATTCACTTACTATGAACTCTTCAACCATAATTTATGTTGTGACTCTTTTATTTCTTAATGAAAGGAATTGACACAAAAAAAAAAAAACTAGGGACACACGTTTAAGATTCTAAGATACAAAGAACAAGTCATTGACAAAGCAATGCAGGGAATGAAAATTTCTTCTTGAGTCCCCTAGTCAACTTTTTTGCCTTCTATATTGGAGCTCCCCAGGGGGCGCTAATGATAAAGAACCCGCCTGCCAATGCTGGAGACAGAGACACAAGAAACGTGGGTTCGATCCTGGGTTGGGAAAATTCCCTGGAGGAGAGCACGGCAACCCACTCCAGTGTTCTTGCCTGGAAAAGCCCATGGACAGAGGAGCCTGGAGAGCTACAGTCCATAGGATCACAACGATTTGGACATGACAGAAGTGATGTAACATACACACACATATTTTTATACTAATGGTAGTTTTAATAATGACATGTGATTTTAATAATGACATATGTGATGAAAATAGTATTAAATGTGCTAACGCAAGCTTAGTGAAATATAAAAACATAACTTTACATCTATGTTTGGAAATGGATTATTTAATTATTCAACAGTGGGATTCATCCAGCTAAAATATATGCAAAAATAGATTCTAAACTGGAAGAATTATGATCTAAAGACGACTAATATGATCATCATTTTCCCAGCCATGTTACCAGTAATATACAAGTAACTAAAGACTATAGAGAATAATTTGACTTATTCTGGATAACACTGGCCAAAACTCTGGAGAGGAATTGGATAAAACAAATGTTTTTATTTTTATAATGCATTTTGTCCCAAAGCCAAGACTTACAGGATTTTGCTTGGAATTACATTCTGTTATTTGCAGGCAAAGAGTTCCCTTGGCTGTTAGATTGGCAGAGCTAGTGAAATACTGCTCATCGGAGGCTATTTAATCTTAGGACTCTGAAAAGATCCAATCTATTACTGCTGCTAAATTTAACCTCATGTAAGCCATGCTGTGGGGCATGAGGTTCACCGTTGTCCCAGTATGGAAAGTGAAAGTCTCCTCTGCCCATGGTTTGGTTAACACACTCAAATAGAATCAACATGATAGAATCTGTCCTTATGAAGGCTGATCCTTCAGATGTTTGTTAACAGTTGCTTCTTTAGTGCCTGCTGTGTATTCAGGCTTGTTGTGAGGTCCTGGGGCTATTTCTGCTTCTAGGGAACTCAGAATCTAATAGTGGGGAGGAATGCATAAGCACACGCTCATGTTAAAATGTGACTCTTACTATATTACAAGTAGACACAGGGTGCTATGGTGTTTTAGAATTCAAAATGACGAGCTATCTGCGGTTGGAACTGGGGTGGGGTTGTACCACCTACCTACTGCTATGTAACACACCTTTCCAGAACCAAGTGGGTTTAAGCAATTGGAGTTTATTTGCTCATGTTTTTTCTCTGAAGTCTGAGCTGAGGCACACATTTCTTCCGTTGGTGTTTCCTGGAATTACTCATGGGTGGTTCAGCCAGGTCAGACAGACAAAGGAAGGTGCTCACATCCCTGGTCATTAGGTCGGATGTCAGATTATCCGCTGAGCATCTTGGTTCTCCTCCGTGTGGCCCATCCAGCAGACTAGCCCAGGTGTTTGACAGGGTGACTGCAACTTTCCAAGCGGATGAGAGCAAAAACCACAAGGCCTCTTGAGCTGAGGCTTGGCAGCCACATGATGTCACATCCACTGCACGTTATTGGAGACAACAAAGAACTGGTCTATTCCAGAATCAACAATGGTGGAAACCAGCCACACCTCATGATGGGAGGAGCTGAAAAGAAACTGTAGCCATTTTAACAGTATTAAAGTTATAAGGTATTCTTCCTCCTGACCCTCAAAGTCTGTGGCAGGATTTTTCCTCTAAAGAAATACATCACTGCTTTGTCACTTAGTTCCAAAAATGACTGTTCTTTGCTCTTCAGTGTGTGCTTTTTGTGTTTTTCCTTAATTTTTTATTTTGTGTTGGAGTATAGTTGATCAATGAGACTTCTCAGGTGGTACTAGTGGTAAAGAACCTGCCGGCCAATGCAGGAGATGGAAAAGACATGGGTTTGATCCCTGCATTGGGATGATCCCTTGGAGAAGGGGAGGGGAGCCCACTTCAGTATTCTTGCCTAGGGAATTCCATGGACAGAGGAGCCTGGTGGGTTACAGTCCATAGCCTTGCAACCCAGGCAGATTCTTTACCAGCTGAGCTACCAGGGAAGCAGGGTTGCAAAGAGTTGGACAAGACTGAAGCGACTTAGCACACACACACACACAAGCGCTTAGTTGATTAACAGAGTTGTGTTAGTTTCAGATGTACAACAAAGTGACTCAGTTATACATACACACATATCTGTTCTTTTTGAAGTTGTTTCGCCAATCAGATTGTTACAGAATACTGAGCAGAGTTCCCTGTACTTTCAGTTGATCTTTGCTGGTTATCCATTTAAAATTGTTTTTATTAAAAGTGGAAGCAAAACCCCTAGCCTACAACAAAACTTAGCTTTTATCATACATTATAATCAAACATCATATAGATTAAAAAAATAAATTGTAGCCATTTTAACCACAGCATTTAGTTAGGGAATATGTCAAAGGAAGGCCTTTGAAAACTGAGTCTTAAATGATTTATATTAATTTCCTATGCAGGTGTGTGAGTGTGTGTTGGGGCAGAAGATATTCCAGAAAAGACAGAGGAAGCATTCCAAATGCAATAATTAAGATAAACATGAGCAAAGTATGGTGCAATATTTGTGAAATTACAAGTAAACATATATGGATGAATACAGAATGCATCATAACTGCCAAGGGTAGGGAGTGACCTGAAAGGGAATCACAGTGAAAGGAGGGACGGAAGTGAGTCTAGGATGATAGATTTGCAGACAGTTAAAGGATTATGAGAAAGATGAGTGATTTGCACATTTTCTCTAGGTGTTGGGTAACCAGGGATCATTTTTATAACAAGTTTCAGGCTTATGTAGCCTGTGGAAGTCACTGAATAAGAATCTGTTAAATAAATAAAAGCAGCTTAGTGAAGTAGTCAGAGTTACCATTCTTAAAAAATAGGATTCGGGACTTCCCTGGTGGTCCAGTGGTTAAGACTTCACTTTCCAACATAGGGAGTGTAGGTTCAGTCCTTGATCAGGGAGCTAAGATACCACATGCCTCGCAGCCAAACAAACAAACAAACAAACAAAAAACAGAAGCGATATTGTAACAAATTCAACAAAGACTTAAAAAATGGTCCAGATCAAAAAAAGTCTTTAAAAATAGGGTGAAATTAAGTACATGTAGACTTGGGAATTGTGTGTGGTGGCTGAGGATAGAAACTTTGTGCTGACCCTTACCAAGAGCAGCAGGCTGTTTTCCAGGGGACCAGCTCCTCTCAATTTACTTATTATGAGTATTAGATAAGCTTTGTATCTGCAATCTGCTATTTTTGAAAACCTCACCATAGTGGTGAAGGGCTCTCGAGATGTTTAAGTTGATTAATCTTGAAAGATCAAATGAGGCCAGAAATGGAGCGATGACCTCTCTGTGTTTTCAGGATGAGGATAGAATGAGCAGAGATGGTAGACTTGGAAACATGAAAAAGAGATCCTTGAAATGCAGTGCCTAGTGGTTTTTTACGTATTTGGAAGAAATATCAATGGCTTTTAGTTTGTTTTTTCATTGGGTTTTAAAAATGGGCCCTGAATAGAGTTTAACAAGATGTTGAGAGAGTTTGAAAGACCAAAAGCCGCAGTGAAGACTGGATCCATAAATATTCCAAACCTAACATAACCTTTCACAGACTTTCTTTTTCTGGCAAAATGAAACAAAAGTTTATTTTTTTGCAATACTTTCTGTAAATCACAAAGGCATTGAATATTTCTGAATGCCCTCAACTCTACCAGCTCCAGTAAATTATCCAGTAAATTATTCCAGTAAATTATCTCTGGAAAGATTGTTAATACCAATGAGTTTTTCAACTTTGAAACAAAAAATACTGGTAAACTTTATGGTGCCTAGATGAGGTCTTGGGAGAAAACATTTCCGTTCACTTTACTTTCAGGTTAAAAATGTTTCTAATTTGGGACTTCCCTGGTGCCAGTGGCTAAGACTCCGTACTCCCAATGCAGGGGACATGGGTTCAATCCTTGGTCAGAGAATTAGATCCTGTGTGCCACAACTAAGACCTGGTACAGCCAAATCAAGTAAAATAAAATAAAAATGCTTAACAACAACAACAAAAATACTTCTAACTTGCTTGCAGCTTTCTTTATGTCCTTGATCTGAGACATGAAAACTTTTCACAGACTTATTAAATCATTCTTCTCTAGACAGACCTGTAATGTCACAGAAAGCTTTGCCACTTAAAGCCTAGTTTGGACTATTGCCCAGACTGGACATCTATTTTGTTTTTTTCTTTAGCAAAATTCCTCGTCAATGAATCAACCCATCCAGGGCTGGGATAGAGGCTCTAAGATGTGTTTTGCTCTCAACCAGTGGATAATTGCGATTGCTTGCCTTATCTGCCTGCAGACTCTCGGTCTGCTGGCCAAATATATGCTGGCCACATGTGAAACAGCATTTCCCTGCCAAGCACAAACCATAGAGAGTCATCCTTAGTAATTTCATGCGTAGACAATGTGGTGATTGGTCCCAGCTCTTGGCATGCTGGGTTCCAGGGGCAGCTCTGGTCAATAGGAGTTGGATTAGAAAGCCCTGCCCTGTTCATAGATGTCCTTAACAAGTGCAGTGGGTAGACAACATCTAGGAGGAAGGCAGAGCCCTTCAGCAGCTGTTGGCAGAGAACCCTTTGGTTGCTTTTCCAGGCTAGGGGCATAGTATTGCCTGAAACTCAAAGGCAGGTTTCCCTCTGCCTAATTAAGAAGATGCTGCAGGAAGCAAAATAGCTCAGGCAGAGATCTTGGGCTTTCCCAAGTGCTCCTTTCTGCTAAGTCACTTCAGTCATGTCCGACTCTTTGTGATCCTATGAACTATAGTCTGCCAGGCTCCTCTGTCCATGGGATTCTCCAGGCAAGAATACTGGAGTGGGTTCCCATTCCCTCCTCCAGGGGATCTTCGCAACCCAGGGATTGAACCCATGTCTCATGCCTCCTGCATTTGCAAGTGGGTTCTTAACCACTAGGGCCAGATGGGAAGCCATGAAAGGAAGGCCCCTGCTATCTTTGCCTGATTCCATTTTGATGGACTTGCAGCATCCCGTATGCGTTCAAGGCTGCAGCTGCTTAATTTAAAGAAGAGTTGTGGGTAGTGACAGAGGACAGAGGAAGCTTCCTGCAAATTGCCTCCATTCCTACCACCTTCAACTCACATTTAAGGGGTAGAGAATTTTGAAGCCCTCAGTGAAAATTTCTCAAGTGTTACCATGAGTTTTTCTCTTAAGCAGTATCATCGGGAACCACATGACAGCAGTTAGATTCTCTGCATTGAGTGGTTTGTTTCACGTACAGACCAGCTCTTGACCTCTTTGTGGTCTCCAGTCCCAAGGAGAATTAGCATCTCTTGGCTGAGTTTCCTTAGCAACTAAGGAAGTTATTATGTAACAGTGCATTGTCTGTTTAAAGAGTTGTCTCTCACAGTTTTCTGAACAACTTACTTACAGAGACCAGTATCCTTAACTTCTCAAAGGATGATCAACACAGAAAATGCGTCACAATATTTGTTGGCCTATTGAATATCGATATTGACACGAGTCAATGGAGGGACCTTTCTGTCTGCTATTTAAACTTTCTTGTTGTTTCCAGCATCTCCAAAGTGCAAACCAATAAAATGTAAGAATCAAATGACTTAATATTGCCAACTAATTAAGAGTCCAGAGGTTCTGGAATTAGATCATGGTGTGACTCTCAGGCAAAATATTGATTATGCAACTTTAGGCAGCTTATTTAAAATATCTATACCTGCAGGTTTTTTTCTTGTAAGTTAGTTTAATAATAATACCCAGATCATATAGTTCTGTGAGAATCAAATAAAGTGCCTGATAGATCATAAACATTGAGCTATTACTGTTATTACCATTATACCAATTAATTACCATTATCTTCAAGTGCAGGATACCATACTGCTGTCATCTTAAGTTTAATATTTTAAAGGGCTACCATAACATTTCTTAGGGCTTCTGTGGTGGCTCAGACGGTAAAGAATCTGCCTGCAGTGCAACAGACTCTGGTTCAATCCCTGGGTTAGGAAGATCCCCTGGAGAAGGAAATGGCAATGCACTCCAGTATTCTTGCCTGGAGAATTCCATGGACAGAGGAGCCTTGTGGGCTACAGTCCATGGGGTCACAAAGAGTCGGACACGACTGAGTGACTAACACACACACCCCCCCCATAACATTTTACTAATTGTCCCTTGTAACTATTACTGAGTGTGAGTAAAGGTGTGGTACAGCCTTTCTCCAACTGCTCTTTTGTTTCTAAAGATGCTTGAGCTCTCTCTTCTTTTTAAATCATATTTTCTTGGCCACACCACATACCATCAGGATCTTGGTTCCCTGATAGGGATTGAATTCATACCCCTTAAATTTGCAGTGTGGAATCTTTCTGTTTAGAATAATGGTTTAATTTTTAAAATTTACTTAATTTTTAATTGGAGGATAATTGCTTCACAACATTGCATTGGTTTCTGCCACACATCAACATGAATCAGCCGTAGGTATATATATGTCCCCTCACTCATGAGTCTCCCACCCACCTCCCTCCCCAACCCGCCTCTCTAGGATGTCACAGAGCTCTGGGTTTGAGTTCCCTGTGTCATACAGCAAATTCCCACAGGTTATCTATTTTACATATGGGAATATATATGTTTCAATGCTTCTTTTTCCATTTATCCCACTCTCTCCTTTCCCTAGTGTGTCCGCAAATATGATCTCTATGTCTGCATCTCCATTGCCGTACTGCAAATAGGTTCATCGGTACTATCTTTCTAGGTTTCATATTTATGCATTAATATATGATAGTTGTTTTATTCTTTCTGAGTTACTTCACTCTGTACAATAGGCTCTAGGTTCATCCAACTATTTAGAACTGAATCAAATGTGTTCCTTTTTTATAGCTGAGTAATATTCCATTGTATATATATATATACCATTGTTTCTTCATCCATTCATCTGTTGATGGACATCTAGGTTGAGAAGTGCAGAATCTTAACCGCTGTATCACCAGGGAAGTCCCAAGGCCCTTGAATTCTTTGGAGAAGGTACGTTATAAGCTGAAGAATAAGAATTCTAATTATTTGTGTCACCAACAACTGCACCAACAGTCAAAATAACTAGGGATTCCTCCAAAGATTTTAACAACCTTTAGAAGGCAGTATTTCCAGACATTATCACGTCACCGGAAAATTTATTTTTCTGCAGTGGAGTATGATAATGCACTTAGCTGTAAGGCTCTTATTTTCAAACAATTTGCATCAGATTCATCTCTGTTAGGAAAGTGGAAATAAAAAATATTGAGTCAGCTAAAACTGATTGTCTCCTTTCATTGGCTTCTGGGATTCCACTCCACACAAACAACGACAATGCCAGCTGGTATTTCAGCTGGAAACATCTGCAGGACCCTAAATCTTTCTTTGCATCATTTTTTTTTCCTGTTAAATTTTTTCTCTCTTCTGTTGGTGATTGCACACATTGAACAAAAGTGGGCTTGGGAGAGAGACAGTTACAGCCACAGATGGTGTGGAATAATAAGATACAGAACAAAATATAGAAACAAGGGAACTATTGGATAACTAGAACAAAAGCTAAAATTACTTAAAATGTTCAGGTAATCAGAGAGAAAAGAACATTATGAAATCAAATCAGTTTTTATATATAACCCAATGTTTTTGCTACAGCTCCCAGTAAAATCTTCCAGTTCTATACATTATTGATAGTAAAGTTATAGATTAGTAATTGTTGTTGTTGCTGTTGAGTTGCTAACTTGTGTCTGACTCTTTGTGAAACTGTGGACTGCAGCACGCCACGGTCCTTTGTCCTCTACTGTCTCCCAGAGTTTGCTCAAATTCATGATCATTGAGTCAGTGATTCTATCTACCATCTCATCCTCTGCTGCCCCTTTTTCCTTTTGCTTTCAATCTTTCCCAGCAACAGGGTCTTTTCCAGGGAGTTGGCTCTTTGAAGATGCATAACTCATAATTTTCATCTGAAAGTTAATTTATGCAATCATGCAGACATCTCATATTATTATAAGAATGTAGCATTTTTAAAAATTATCATGCAACACTATAGTCATATAATAATATAAATATATTATTGTATTTATTTCAATAATAGCCCTGTGGTAGTAAGGTATCTATTTCACTGATGAATTTCCTTTCCCATCTGATTTATATATTAGAAAAGAATGAATGCAAATCACCAAGCCATCCTTGGGATGGAGTCATTGATCAGTTGTATGATCATTGGAGGATCATTGGAAGATCAGTCATTCTTTAAGGCCCCTAAACATGAGGGAACTCCTGCTTTTGAGTCTAGAAGCAACAAGTTACCCCTCAGTAATCAAGAATATGCACAGTAACTCCAGAAGTCCCCACCCTCTAAAATGTGTGTAAGTTGAGAGAAAAGAAAAGCTGAGCTAGAGAAATATTCCTACAATAGTGTTTGTAAAAGAACTTCTAAAATCATTGTATCTGAACTGCATGTAGGGTGTTTGTTAAAAATGCAGAATCCAGGGCCCATATTAGATCTGGACTCAATCTTTGGGGGTGGCTTAATAGGCTATTTTGGTAACCCTCTGGCACAATAATGTTTGAGAATTCTTGACCTAGAAAGTCAGGGAGTTGGGGGAACTGGAGAAAGTATATGGATACCAAAATTCCTAAGCTATAGGTTTTTTCATATGAACCCTGAGAAGTGCTTCTTGAGACCATTAGCATTGACTCATAAATAAAAACACCACGAGACTGTCCATAGCTAACTAAATATCCAGTAGAAAAGTAAGAATTACACTATTACTATTACCTCCAGTTACAAAATGCTTTTCAGAAAACTCATATCCTGGGAAAAGTGAGCATAATTACATTCTATCACATTTCTTAAAGTCATTGGGTAATGGAATCTGTGACTAGTTAGTTCTCTGAACTGCAAAGCTCTCTATTTGACTGTTACGTATTTTAAGTCTACTATTCAGTTAGATGCCTTTTTTCACTTTCTCCCTAGAATTCAAATCCTTAAAAAAATGTGGAACAAATTCCTTCCCAGACTAATGAAAAACAGTCTTCTACAAATTGTAAGCTCACATGTGGGAACTCGGGACTTTGCACGCAGATGTATGTGAATGAATGGTTGTGCAAAGAGTTAGAAACCATTGCCAGCACCGTCTCATTGGCACTGGTCACCAACCTGGCAAAGGCCCTAGCATTGCATTCTTTATTTACATTAGTAGTAATGTCATTTATTATGTTACCCAATTCAAGAGGGTCTCTGCAACCATAAATCCCCCACAGACTGACACTTGCATTGGAAATCTGTGGAAGCATCCTTCATGAGGTTTTCTTTAAAACTGTCTTTTGCTCCTGTTATCTGCAGAATCTTTCTGGAGTCTGTCATACATTAGGAGTTCAAACAGGAAAGGTGACTGCAAATGCGCTTTCCAGTTTGACCAGATGTGCAGCCAGTGTCATGAATTCAGTTATACTATAAATAGAGGGCAGAGGCATACTATTTACCACTCGGTAATTAATAAAACGTGCTGAATGCTAAGACGTATCTCCCTCTCTATTACTCAGTTACTAGAACCACCATTCTTTTAGTCAAAGACAGGTGCTGCAGGTGCTAGAGAATGGATTTCATAATGGGGGTCTCTCTATAATAGCCTGAGAAAATACAGCTTCAACTGCAAACCCAAAGAGGCTGCAATTCTTTCCTTCCCTCCCCCCAAAGAACTAAAGATGAAGACAAGAGAGAGGTTTCAGTGAAGAAGAAAAATCTCTGATCTAATTAAATATGTTTCAAATCTTGAAGGTAGGGAGTGATGTTCTCATCCAGTTGGGCTACCATAGTTGCAATAAAATTTAAAATGGGAAAAAATATAGTAATATATTAATCTGTCTCATGTGAAGAGTTTTCAACCTATTTTCCCCCCTGTAATTTCAGGTTCAGACAGTAAGGATAATTTCTGTGTGTCAGTTTCTTGCTAAGTCATATGCAATGAAATAGGAATCATATCCAGCAGCATGTGAGTAAGCCCCATAGTTAATGAAAGAAGTTAAAAACTTGAAGAAGGCAAAATCTATCTTTCAGTTCAGTTCAGTCACTCAGTCGTGTCTGACTCTGTGACCCCATGGACTGCAGCATGCCCGGATTCCCTGTCCTTCACTATCTCCCAGAGTTTGCTCAAACTCATGCCCACTGAGTTGGTGATGGCATCCAACCAGCTCATCTTCTGTCACTCCCTTCTTCTCCTGACCTTAATCTTTTCCAGTGTTAAGCTGTTCACATCAAATGGCCAAAGGATTGGAGCTTCAGCTTTAGCATCAATCCTTCCAATGAATATTCAGGACTGATTTCCTTTAGAATTGACTGGTTTAATCTCCTTGCTGTCCAAGGGACTCTCAAGAGTCTTCTCCAGCACCACAGTTTAAAAGAATCAATTCTTTGGCACTCAGCTCTTTTTATAGTCCAACTTTCACATCCATGTATGACTACTGGAAAAACCATAGCTTTGATTCTACAGAACTTTGTTGGGAGAGTGATGTCTCTGCTTTTTAATATGCAGTCTAGGTTTATCAAAACTTTTCTTCCAAAGAGCAAGCACCTTTTAATTTCATGGCTGCAGTCACCATCCGCAGTGATTTTGGAGCCCAAGAAAATAAAATCTGCCACTGTTTCCACTTTTTCTAAAGGGTACCAGAGATGACACATCCAGGGAAATATATAAGTTGCATTTTTGGGTGGCCGAGTGTATACACTTTCTTAATAAAGTGCCTTCCAGTGTAAACGTTAAACCAGCCACTTAACATTTGCCTGCTCCCACCCTGTGAGAGCCAGGACAGGCATGTAAACAGAAATGCAAACTTCCCCGAACAACATTCCTGCTGAGGACACAGAGATTATTCATTCAAATTCAAAATAAGTCCAGTGTATATGTTTCACTAACAGCATGGGCAGGAGCTTGGACATTCTCTCCTACTCTCTCTCTCCCTCTTCCTCTCCCCTTCCCTCTCTGTCTGTCAGGAGACAAACTTAAATATTGTCACTCTGTGAGCATGATGATTGATGCTTGGGTAGATCTTTCCTGTGGCTGGTCTGGGTTATACCAAGCTCTCGGTTCCCCCAGCTGCTTCCGATGTGACTGTTACATAAGATCACACTCACTTTGCTCACTCCCTTACTGAGGGAACCGTTGTGGTTCAGTTGCCCCCAAGTATATTTCAGAGCCAAGCAGCATACAATAAAGGCAGGAAGACATGGCTCTGCAAACAGTCGTACAGCAAAACCAAGTGGAAAATTAAGAAATTATACAATGAATTTGAAATATGCTGAAATGTGGCTAATACTGGATTAAGGAAAACTATTTGTTTACATGAAAGATACCCTGATCTCACCCCCATTCAATTCAAGTGTTTCTTAGACATCTCTGATATTTTTTAAGAATGATTTATCTAGCAGCAAATTCGTTGGATTTACATCCCACTCATTGGGTTTATATCCCATTTTTATTAGCTGTCTGTCCCATTTTCTGTGTACTTTTTTTTTTTACCATCTAGGCCATTCTCAAGCACTTCAGAATGTAGTCACTTAGCGGTGAGACTCTGGCTAAGATCTGCTTTAAAATAATTGATGATGGAAGAGGGAAAGATGTTTGTTCAAGATGTCATGCATTTCTGAAAAAGAAAAGATGAAACTACAAGAAGGAGGCAAGAAAAGGGAAGAAGAAGAAAAAGAAGGAAGAGAGGATAAAAAGGAGGAAGGAAGAAAACAAAGACAGTAGGGCAGAGTATGGATGGAAGGAGAGGTGGAAGGAAAAAGCATCAATACAACTATTTGTTGACTACAATTACTTAAGGAGGAAGTGTCCAGAAATAACTACCATATGTGACTGTCTGAACCTTGAGGCTGTTGTCACTTGGTTCCAAAATGAATATGTTATCTGAGTAAGAGACACAGTATCAAGTTCTGATTCAGTGAATTGGTGTTAGGGTGGAAAAGATCCATTAAGTCATGTTGTTGCTTTGTTGTTTAAAAAAAAAAAAAGTGATCCCATAGTATTGGCCTCTGGGGCTAAATCTCTTCAGATTTCAAAATAGTCCAAGCTTGAAGTCTCCCACCATTTCCCTCAGAGACTATTTCATCATCCAGCTGATCTTAGACATAAGGAAGTTTTCCCAGTTATTATTCCCCAAGTTCCTTTTTTTCTAAATGTCACCGCATTATTTACACTATTTCACTCTGCCTCATTTTTATACCTTGGATTTTATAGCCTTCAAGTACTTGTCATTTAACACTCTTTATTTATCCTGTGGCCAAGAGAATACAAAAGAGTTATTAAGTTGTGCATTGCTGGAGGTTGTTAAGCTCTGTTCATAAATCAGGAATCCAAAAGTCTTGGGAACAGGGATATGTTAAAAGGAGATTTAGCTTTTATATATACATTTGTTTGTCAATTCCAAATGCTTCTGTCAACTGAGGTGTCCACCAAAGTTCTCATCGAATTTTGTGTATGAATGAAACTAGTGTTAGAATGGAAGAGCCACAGGCTTTATGGTTAAGAGGGAAACCTCTCTCATTATCGTCTGGACTACTTTTCCAGTAGTCATGTATGGATGTGAAAGTTGAACTATAAAGAAAGCTGACTGCTGAAGAATTGATGTTTTGACTTGTGGTGTTGGAGAAGACTCTGAAAGTCCTTTGGACTGCAAGGAGATCAAACCAGTCAGTCCTATAGGAAGTCAGTTGTGAATGTTCATTGGAAAGACTGATGCTGATGCTGAAGCTCCAATGCTTTGGCCACCTGATGCGAAGAACTGACTCATTAGAAAAGGCCCCAATGCTGGGAAACCTTGAGGGCAAAAGAAAAAGGGGATGACAGAGGATGAGATGGTTGGATGGTATCCCCAGCTCTATGGACATGAGTTTGAGCAAGCTCTGGGAGTTGGTGAGGGACAGGGATGTCTGGCATGCTGCCGTCCATGGGGTTGCAAAGAGTCGGACATGACTGAGCAACTGAACTGAACTGGTCACTTCTTCATATACTGCTGAGCCATCTAAATATTTCTCTCAAGTTATCCTTCAGCCTTTTCTAGTGAGAGAGACACAGCAATAGAACAAGATAAACTCCATGAAACATATTAAGCTGTTTTTCAGAGGCAACAGCATAATTCACATCTTCCATGAGACTCTGTGACATCTCCTCACTGCCCTGGAGGAAACTTAGCAATCACAAAACTCAGATTCTTCGAACATCCACTCACAGATCAGGGATTCTGGAAACTCAGTCTACCTCATTCAGTTCTCCGATCCCTAATAGACAATGTATCACCATTTCACAATGAGGAAAATAAGGTTAGAGAATGAATTAACTTGCCCAGGTTCTCACAAGTTTTCACTGCTGAAATCATAGTTTGTCACTATGGGATGGATTTGGAGTGTGATACCTCAAAGTAAGACTACAGCTCAAAACACAAATGCTTAATTGCCACTTGGTTCTTCATGGAGAAAATTTACTTCTGTAACAGACAGCTAATTCGTAAATTCAGTATTTAATTAGGACCTAGTATGTTTCTGGCAATCTTTTAGCACTGGAGACACTGTGGTAAATGGAGCAGGCAAACATCCTGTTCTTACAGGGTTCACATACTAAATAAAATAAATATCAGGTTGGCCAAAAAGTTTGTTTGGGTTTTTCCCTAAGTTGTTACTGAACAAATTCTTTGGACAACCCAACACATACGATGTGTATTTTATCAGAAAGTTTCAAGTACTATAGAAACAAACAGAGCAATAAGGGGGGATAGAACTACAAATTAAGAAATAAACACATTTATAGTTTATCAGACCATTTTGTGTGCTATGAAGAACACAAAGCAGGAAGGGTGGTTAGATAGGGCTGGAACGAGGAGGAAAATTCTCTCTGCAGGTGACATGTAGACCAAAGCTTAAAGAAGATGAGGGAGTGAGTTGGGTGAATTCCATGGAATAAGCACACTGGTTATCAGCTGAGGCTGATTGTTTGAGGTTGGCTTGTCTAGTGTGTTCGGGGAAACATAAGAGAGCTAGTCCAACAGGGGCAAAGTATATGAGGGAAAGAATGGTAAATGATGCTGTCAGAAAGTGGTCCATGAAGATTCTGTTGTCTCTTGTAAGTCATTGGGAGAACTCTGATTTTTGTTTTGAGTGAGATGAAAAACTGTTGGATGGTTTTTAGCAGAACGACATTATCTTGTTTACATTTTAAAGAGTCACTCTGGTTGCTGCTATAAAACTGTGCTCCCTATAGAAAAGCAGGGATCAAAATAAGGCCAATTAAGGCTTAATAGCTAATAATGATTCCACATCATAGCAACAGACAGTTCTTAGACTCTGGTACTTACTTTATATTCATTATTGCATTAATTTTCACAACTTATGTGATGGCTGTCATCATTATGCCCTTTATTGTAATTTGTGGTTGAGGGTTTATGGAATTTTTATGGCAGTTGACCCAACACATTTGTGGGGGGCATACTTGACTTGAATAAATTTAGTTGTTTTGAAACGAGTTTTAATTAATATAATATGAATATATTTGAGACTTTTATAACAACTGGTGTAGTAATTGGAGATAGCAAAGAAAACAAATGATTCTTAATCCTAAATAAACGTAAAAATTACCAAGAGCTTTTAAATTATATCTGGGCTTCTTCTTTTGCCCAGATTTCCTTGCCCTCTTAAAAAAAAAGTGTGTGGACTTGCCTGGTGGTCCATTTGTTAAGGTTCTGTGCTTCCAATGTGGGGGTAGGGTGAGAGGCAGGTTTGATCCCTGGTCGAGGAACTTCAGCATGCTGCAAGGTGTGGACAAAAAAAGAAAACTCCCCAAATTGTGTGTTTACCTACTTTGAAGTGTATAATTTTAAAAAGTAAATTAAAAATATAGTACTGGCACACTCTGATGATAATTCTTAATGAACAGCTAAACAACTACATGGACCAACTCAAGGTTTATGAAACAAAAAGAATATTGAAAAATAAACAGATGATCAGGTTTCTGTAAAGAGAGACACAGCACTTTTGGCCCTCAAAAACGGCGATGTTTTAAACAAGTGATGTATTGGCAGAAAAGGGATTCTTATGGGTGGAACGGTTCTCATTTTCTCACCGCGCCCCCTCTGAGACAGCCCAGGCTGTTTACAAAGGCATTGCAGTAGTTTCTTGTTAAAACTGGGCTCAAGCAATAGCTGAGGGCGGCGGGGGAAGGTCAGGACCAGAAGCCAGAAATAGCTTTTGAGACAGGCAGAATGGTGAGCCTCACACAGGGAATCAGCAGGCGGAAGGAATATTCTACAGATGAGTGGGGATTACTCAACAGGGACCAACTGCTGTAACAAGCAAAGCCAATAGTACAGAAGTTTAATGGAGTAGAAGTCTGCTTCTTGTCCTGTCAGTGGACAGTGTGGGTCCACAGTGGTGGAGGGGGCTGTTCTGTTCTCCACCCCACACTTAGTCATCTGGGGACCCAGGGTTCCTCCAGCTGGTGGCTCTTGACTCCAGGGTATTGGCTTCTCTATATCATCCCTGAACAAAGCTCAAAAGAGAGAGTAGAGAAACATGTGGCAAATTCTAGCGGCCAGTCCAGAAACTGGTATATGTAACTTTTTCCTTCACCGCCTTGGCCAGAACTCAGTCCTGTGGTCCCATTTGAGAGAAAAGGGAGGAAAATGGGTAGAATTACCTGCCAAAGGAGCCTGGGAATGTGCCATTAAAAGTAACCTTTGAATGAAAAGCTATTTCGAAATTATTTTCAAAATTACAGACTGAACTCTGTGGAGTATACCCAGGATATCACAGATATCTTTCAACATGAGCTGATCAATGATCACATTTACGCTTCAAAAATAGAGTCATTGGTATATGAGATAATGAGTATCAACTGCCTGGGATGGACTCGTGGTGGGTGAGGTCCAGGGCTGGACCCCACCTTCAGGGAATCCTAAAGATACATGTGAGTCAGAGCTAAGCCATGAGCAAAGCTTAGAAGTCTTTCTGTTCTTCCTGTTTTGGAACAGGATTGGAGGAGATGGAATCTGAGGATAGACAAAATCAGGATGTGAATGTTTTAACTGTCATGGCTGCAGTGGATGGCGTGGAGAGAGGTGAACAAAAATTCAAGCATGGCTTTTATGGTTCAGAGGGCATGGTCTCACCCTAGCACTATGTAGTCCAGATGCTGGTTCTCTGGAATGCCTGGAGCCATCTCAGCTGGGACCGGCTCCTAGAGTTGCACCAGCCCTTTGCTGGTGGCAGGTGGTGGGAGGGACTGCGGTTCAGAGGCTGAACCTCAGTTCAGTTCACTGAGCCCTGTGCTAGGGAGACAACCACAGCTTGCCTTTTCTCAGAATCTTCTATGGACAGACCTTATGATAATGTATGTTGCTATGGTCATGGTCTTTTCTCACTACAAGAAGGGAAAACCTTTTCATAGTCTGCCATTTCCTGACATTCTCCGTAACAAAGAGTGTTCATAGGTATGTGTGTGTGCTTGCATGTGTGTGTACCTGTGCGTAAGTGAACTATAGGAAACTAACTTTAAAACCATGTTTAAGAGACTTCTGACGTCCATCCAAGGATAGGTTATGAGCTTCTGCTCTAGCTGCCCCAAGGGTAGAGCTAAAATGTTGTCCTGAACTTCAGACCCTCCCTCAACTCGTATCTCCATATCGCAAAGTTCATTTTTCAAGTTGGACATAAAAATCACAATGTCACAAAGGCAGGGGATCAAATACTAGTTTCTTATTTGTTTATGTTTTCCCAAAATGTCATAAAACGTTTTATTATTATTCCCCCCCAGCCAGTCATGCAAACAATTCTGATCCACAGGCTTGGAACCAAAGAAATAAAACATGAGTCTAAGAAGAAGAAAACAGATTTGGCGCCTCGAAGTTATTGCTGTTTTTCTTTTTTCTTTTTCTTTTGCCTCAATCCTAAATTTCATATTTTTTCTTTTTTGGCTTAGGAAGTTTGGTTGAATTTGCCTCAGTATTTTTTTTATATATTAATACTTTTGGCTTCATGATAGGAAAATCCATTGCTTCCTTTTGCCCACCAGTCAGACAGTTAGCTAGTCAACCCATAAATGTTTATGAAGATCCTATTATATGTAAAGGCAGTCTGTTAGGTAGTTTGAAGATGAGGAAGGTCAATTTAGCCTACACAAACACACACACACACACACACACACACACACACACACACACACAGAATATGTAGTCATATCAACGTGGAAAAGTAAAAGTGTTAATAACTCAGTCATGTCTGATTCTTTGTGACCCACTGGACTGTAGCCCTCCAGACTCCTCTCTCCATGGAATTATCCAGGCAAGAATACTGGAGTGGGTAGATGTTCTCTTCTGCAGGCGATCTCCCCAACCCAGTGATCAAACCCAGGTTTCCTGCATTGCAGGCAGATTCTTTACTGTCAGAGCCACCAAGGAAGTCCATGTTTTCATATATATAATTATATATAATATGTGGTATATACTTAAATGTTATAATTATGTATATCCAGAAAGACATGTAATTCTGCTTCACTGACTACACTAAAGCCTTTGACTCTGTGGATCACAACAGACTGTGGGAAATTCTTAAAGAGATGGGAATACTAGACCAACCTTTCCTGTCTCCTGAGAAACCTGTATGCAGGTCAAGAAGCAACACTTAGAATCTGACATGGAATGGACTGGTTCAAAATTGGGAAAGGAGTACATCAAGGCTGTATATTGTCATTCTACTTATTTAATTTATATGCAGAATACATCATGCAAAATGCCAGGCTGGATGAATCACAAGCTGGAATCAAGATTGCCAGGAGAAATATCAGCAACCTCAGATATGCAGATGATACCATTCTAACCATAGAAGAACTAAAGAGCCTCTTGATGAGGATAAAAGAGGAGAGTTAAAAAATCTGGCTTAACACTCAACATTCAAAAAACTAAGATCATGGCCTCTGGTCCCACCATTTCATGGAAAAGGTAGAAACAGTGGCAGACTTTATTTTCTTGGTCTCCAAAATCACTGCAGACAGTGATTACAGCCTCCAAATTAAAAGACACTTACTCTTTGGAAGAAAAGTTATGACAAAGCTAGACAGAATATTGAAAAGCAGAGACATCACTTTGCTGACAAAGGTCCATATAGGTAAAGCTATGGTTTTCCCAGTAGTCATGTATGGATGTGAGAATTTCACCTTAAAGAAGGCTGAGTGCAAAGAGCTTTCAGATTGTGATGTTGGAGAAAACTGAAAGTCCCTTGGACAGCAAGGAGATCAAACCAGTCAGTCCTGAAGGAAATCAGTCCTGAATATTCATTAAAAGGACTGATACTAAGCTGAAGCTCCCAATACTTCGGCCATCTGATGCGAAGCATTGACTCACTGGAAAATACCTTGTTGCTGAAAAAGATTGAGGGCAGGAGAAAAAGCGGGTGACAGAGAATAAGATGGATGGATGGTAATCACTGACTCAATGGGCCTGAGTTTGAGCAAACTCTGGGAGACAGTGAAGGACAGGGAAGCCTAGCATGCTGCAGTCCATGAGGTTGCAGAGTCTGTCTGATACAACTTAGCAACTAGACAACAACAAATATACATTTAGTATCTATTATATAATAGGCATTCTGCAGAGTCATCATTGAGATAGGTTTGTCATTTTGAAACACATGCAGAGACAATGGAAATTTTAAAAGCAAGGTGGAATGGCTCAGCCAAATACTTTTTCAATAATTGCTCGAGAGTCTGTTCCCAGGCATTCATTTTCTGTAGGGACCAGCATGACTCTGCTGGGAAAATGGGCCATGCAGACAAGGGGAATGACTTTCACAGCAGGTCCCGGGCTCTCTGCCTGTCTGTAATGATACATAAAGAAGATTGGGCTGAGTTCAAAGATAGGGAACATCAATCCTTGATAACACACATTTTTTTTGGATGGTGCGAGGAGTCAGGAATGTGTGACATGACATTTAGGGCAAGAAAATGACAAATGAGGCTGCTGAAAGACAGGGCTCATGTTACAGTATAACCCTCCGTTTCTCCAGAGCTGGAAGTTCAACCCACAGGTCTCACAGTTCTGAGGGGAGGGTGAGGTTTAGAAACAGTTTGGGACGTCCTGGCCAGGGGAGTTCTGGGATTTATGAAAGCCTCAAGTCACAGAGCACCGTTGAGAGTGCAGTGGAGTTTTGAAGTCATAACTTCTAAATCAGATCTGCTTCATCAGAGACACCAAGCATCCACCTTCTGTCTGCATCAGCAGCCCCCTCACCCTCCCTGTGTCCTCCTGTCTGGCTTGCCATCTTGCCCTCAGAGCCTCAGAGGTCACCTTCTTTAGAAAGTGTTTTTTCATGACTCTGGAGCCTAGTTAGATTTCCAGCCTATGGACTCAAGACTGCGCCTGGACTGTGTAATACCATTTTTCACACTGTGTATTTTTCGCTTGTCCGCTTCAACCTCTGAATTAGTTCCTCTGAGGGTTGCGTTTGGGTTGTGTTTTTGATGGAGCGCACAGGGCCTGGCAATACGACACCCTCCATAATGCTGGTTCACTATCAGATGGATCAGTGCCCTGCGTGTCTTCCAGAGCTCGGTCTGCGTTAGAACGTGAGGCCTTCTGGGAGCACTTGCTTCCGGTTGCTATGGAAATGGTGCTGCGTTTCACTTAATGCAGAACATCTGAGAAGCAGCCTGTGTGGGAGGAGCCCTGGAATGCAGGACAGTGAATGGCTCATTAGTATCAGTGAAACTTTCCTCCACGTGCAGAGGCACACACACCATTAGCATCTGGCCCCGAGTAAGTGGGAGACTCCAACAGATGTTGCAAAGGCTCCATGGCCTGTGCCTCGCCATTCACAAAATTGTTTTTCTTGCTCTTCTCTTATCAGCCTTGAGAAAATCAGAATGATCTTCTCAATAACCCTAACTCTGCTGCTGCTGCTGCTGCTGCTGCTGCTCAGTCGCTCAGTCATGTCCGACTCTGTGCAACTGCATAGACAGCAGCCCACCAGGCTCCCCCGTCCCTGGGATTCTCCAGGCAAGAACACTGGAGTGGGTTGCCATTTCCTTCTCCAATGCATGAAAGTGAAAATTGAAAGTGAAGTCACTCAGTCGTGTCCGACTCTTAGCGACCCCTTAACTC
Source organism: Antilocapra americana (assembly GCA_007570785.1). NCBI lineage: Eukaryota > Metazoa > Chordata > Mammalia > Artiodactyla > Antilocapridae > Antilocapra > Antilocapra americana. Next base: position 5,561,908 of record ML661322.1, read on the forward strand.
TATACCCTTTAAATTGGACCATCTCCTCATTTTGGCTTTTGGAAGAAAAGAGGAAGGAGAAAAGATGGACAGGTGGGCACCATTGATAACATTATAGGTCGGAATTTCCTGGTGGTCCAGTGGTTAGGACTCTGAACTTTCACTGAGAGGGCACAGTTTCCATCTTTGGTTGAGGAATTAAGAGCCCGTAAACTGTGTTGTGGCCAAAAACCAAAAAAAACCAAAAACACATATATGTGTTAGGCACAGAGCCTGTGTGTGTGTGTGTGTGTGTGTGTGTGTGTGTGTGTGTCCCTGTATTAATTTGTGAGGGCTGCCATAACAAAGCACTACAAATTAAGCGACTTAAACAACAGACATCTACTGTCTCATTGCTCTAGAGGCCAGAAGTCCAAAATCAAGGTGTTAGCAGGTTGGTTCCTTCTGTGAACTTTGATGGAGAAGCCATTCCAGGATTCTCTTACCTTATGTAGTTGCAGGCATTCATTGGCTTGTAAAGGGTCCTCTTCTGCCAGTGTCTTCAAATCCTTTTCCCTCTGTATGTGTCTGCCTCTGTGTCCAAGTGTCCTCTATTTATAAGGACATAGTCACCATGGACCCAGGCTCCTCTGAGTGACCTCATCTCATCTTGATTATCTGCAAAGACTTTTCAAATGAGGTCACATTCACGGATACTAGGGGCTAGGGTTGCAATATCTTTCTGAGGGACACAATTCAGTCCATATTGTACAATGGTTTAGGGCCATGTTAAGGTAAAAATAAGGTGAGGCACAGAGAAAATAACACATTTCAAGATACTCTGTTGATCTGAAATCTGGTCTGCTTGATTCTGATCTTCTCCCATTTCCATTATTTCGTGATTTAAGAAAGAGGGAGTGAGAGAGAAAAGTGTTCTGCATAGACAGTTGTCTATACACAAAAATGGCCAAGTCGAACTAAACAGACATGAAGGTGGGAAAAGTTATTACCCATTGCTATCCATTGCTAAGGGGCTCCCCAGGTGGCACTAGTGGTTTAGAACTCCCCTGACAATGCAGGAGAAGTAAGAGGCGTGGTGTTGATCCCTGGGTCAGGAAGATCCCTGGAGGAGGGCATGGCAGTCCACTCCAGTGTTCTTGCCTTGACAAAGAGCGTGGTGAACTACAGTCCATAGGGTCACAAAGAATCAGACACGACTGAAGTGACTCAGCATGCAAGCACACATTTATCCACTGCTAAATTTTTCTCTTTTACTGGTTTGTTACTAACTGAAATTTCATTTCAAACTAAGATGAGTACCACTGATGCTAGTCAAAACCTATTTCACACATTTATTCTATGAATATTTATTGAGACCATGATGGGTTTACAGTATTCTAGGAGGTAAAAAGCTCTGAAGTGAACAAGACAGATCTCTGCTCCCATGGGGCTTACAGTACAGTGAGCAGAGACAGTCAGTAAACAAAGAAGCAAACCTAATTTCATTCATTTATATTTATACTTGTTTACATTTAATCCCTCATAATAAAATGTCAGGTAATAAAAAAAAAATCAAAACCAGGTAAAAGGATAGAAAGTTACCAGGGATGAGAAGTTTGGCTGGTCAGAAAAAGAAAGACAGAGTTCCAAGAAAGCAGGCTAAGAACCATACTGGTATCTGAGAAAAGGGCCTTTGATTGCAGAGCAAAGAGCAGATGCGAGCGTCCTGCACCAGGAACATGCTTGGTAGGTTTGAGGATTTCAGAATGAGCCCTTGAACCCTTATTTAATTCAGTAGTGAGGGCCAACGAAAAGAAAGGACTTAATTTAGACAAAGAGTAGAGTCAAAAACATGAGGCAAATCTAGAGCAAGGAGAAGAATCGTATTTTAATAGAGCATAGAGCAGAAATTATAAAATAAGGAGAAATATCAGCAACAATGACCATTTCAGTCTTTATTATCACAAAATCAAACAGTATCAAAACAAATATCATTTTTGTCTTTTTCTTTGACCTCATACATAGTTTGCCAGTTTTGCTCTAACCTGTCTCTCAGCCACCCTTTCTTCTGGTCACCCATTGCCAAAGGACATTTGTTAGTGCTCACATAGACCATTGGTCATCTGTCCGGTTGAGCCTTCACACAGTCACCAATTATTTTTGTAGCCATGGTTCCATTCCCAAAACACTACTCTCTGCCTCCAAAATATAAACTTATTTCCCTTTCCCCACGATTGTGAACCTGTACCCATCACTCAGGTCTGCACACCCGAAGACCCAAGAGCAAATACTTCAGAGCAGGGGAGTATTTGGGGATACTTACTGAGAGTACTTATCCATTAATATATTTATGTTTCTCCAGTCACTCCGGGCAATGTCCTGGCCCACTCCCCCTTCTCCTCCATGTTTGTTGTAGCTCTGGGACCCAGGAACCATGTGTGGGCAAGGTGACCGTGCCCTTCGGGCCACTGTCGTTTGTTCCAGGAGGTAATTCTCAGCTCAGCAGAGACAAATGACATCTTTAGTTCCTCAGTTTAAGTGATGAACTGGAGAGAATTCATGGTTGTTGCTCTTGTTATTATTGTTGTTCCAGAAAAATGGATTTGTAGAATGTAAATTTTACAAACTTGGGAGAGGTCAGATTTTCATCACTTGGGTTTGAAGAATCAGAGGAAATGAGCAGGGGAGTGCAGGTGGGGAAGAAAAGGGGAGAGAGAGAGACTTAGGCAGAGATGGAAGTAAGAGAGAGGAAGAGGGGTGGCGGAGGGGAGGGAAAGGAGAAGAGGGGAAGGAGAAGAGAGAGAAAGGAAACAGAGAGCAGGAGAATGGAGTAAAAGAAAAAGTCTCTTGATGGCATTTAAGCAAGCACTTTGAGTTTGTTCTCAAAGCATGGTTGCAGCCCTGCGCCTGGATTTTGTGGGATACCCTTTTGGTTTAATCAGAATGTATTTCTGCTAGTGTGCAACCAAAGGTTCAAATCATTAAGCCTTTTTTTTCAGATTTTTGCCTCCACCCCAGTGTCTGTCTCTGGGAACTCCCACCTCATAAGGGGGTGCATCTGTTAGTATCACATTGGAACTTGATAAGTATGTCTACTAAGTCCATCATTTTGTCTGCTGAAGTCAAATTTGCATTCTTCAAGTAGTTACCATTTGCTGTCCTGAAAGAAAATAAGTAGGCAATTTTTAAGTTATACTATTGTGTTCTACATTAGGAAAATTTGAAGGACTGAATTATAAAAGGATTCTTCCAGAACTATTTCTGAGGGCACTAGATACTTAACCAGAAGGATGCAGAAGTGCTAAAAGTTGAAGTCTAATAGTTACTTTCAATTGGAGGATAAACAAAATGAAAGTATGACACATCTGGAAAGATAATTGTCAGTAGAGGAGCAGGATTCCATCTGTAAACGGGCACACAGTTCCTCCAAACATAAGGCGTACACGATGCATAGATTTGGGTAGGATTAGAGGTGAGTAGGAAAGCGATCAGCAGGTATCTAATGTATCCTGTATACCAAGCATTCAGTATGTAAGTTTAGCACATCTTGTGGAATTCAATTGCTACAAAACGCTATGACACAGATATGGATGAGGAAGTTGAGATTCAGATCATTTAAACCACTTATCCAAGACTCTGTGGCTATCAGAGCTGGGACTAAAACATAGATATACCAAGCTCCAGTGTGCAATATTCATTCCTTTCTCCTTTCTGCCTTCCAGCCTCGATCTGTTCTGTCTTGCTCTTCATTTAGAGTGAAGGTTTACAAAGCATAGTCTGTGGGTTCCCAGCATTCTGCGGGGGTGATGGCAGAGGTGAATCAAATACCTCTACATCCATCTCCACCAGAGATCTTCCACATAGATATCTTTGGTTCCGTGTAATGGGATTTCTGTGTCAGATTTCTTTTGAAGGAAATATTCCATTGCTTTAAGAAGTTTGAAAGCCATAACCATGAGCTAGTGCTAGGTCATTTTTACCAGGAATGTAAGTTGAATACTATATCATCTAGGACCTTGACTAGATAAATATCATGACTTTTGTAAAGAACAAAAAGGAAACTTAGTTTTGTTTTTTTTTTTTACATGAAATGTAAATAGGAAAAATTGGGTGTAGGGTTAAGTAAATACATCACATAACCCCACCTGACACAGGGGCAAGGACCTAAAGTGGTGGGGAGAGGAAAGACAATCTTTTTATGACAATTAACAGATAATAACTTTAAAAATAGGCACACTTCCCTTCATTATTTCAGGGTGCAAAATTCCAGCAACTCTGGCTTCAGAGTTGTATGTCTAAGAAGAACCCCTTTCATGAGCCATAAACATAGAGGGAAAGCTTCATGACACTGAATTTGGCAGTGATTTTTGGATACAACACCAAAAGCACAAGCAACAAAAGCAAAAATAGGCAGATAGAAGTATATCGAGCTGAGAAAGTTCAGTGCTACTTGATCTTTTTTCCATTTCTCATGTGTTAGCTGGTTAATCTGTTGTCTGGACAGGAGCCCCTTCTTCAAAAGTTGTTTACAGGTAATGATGCTGATGAGAAACTTCACTCATGATAAAATATTGACTTGCATCCTCCTCCCCCGCAAACTGTTCTCCTGCAATCTCCACCTCACGATACGACTATGACATCTAGGAAACAGCCTGTTTCTCTGGGGAATAAAAAGCTCTCTCTGTCTCTCTCTTTCTCGCATTGTTTCTCAGCATAACCTTACTCTCCCTGTCCCTGGCCTCTGCTCCTACTCTTCTCTAGTCTCTGCCCCCTGATCCCACCAAGTCCCCAGGCCATGGCTTGAAGTGTGAGCTGCCTTACATGATTTATGGGCCCAGGGAGGTTGAGGTCAGAACACAGACTGTTTGGCAGGCATCCCTGAAGACCCTGTGCAGTGCTGGAGATGCAAGCCCAGGGGACAGTCACAGGATATGGGATCGCATTTTCAACAAGCAGTGCAAAGTGGCACAGGATATCTGTCACCAGACAAGCAAAACAGTCATTGTTTTCTCCCCGCCCTGTGACCCAGACCTGGGTCTGTAAAGAGACAGCAGCTGTGGTCCTGACACTCAGATAAACACTGAATGAAGGACAATGTATTATAAGGAAGCAAGATGCTATGTTGTCTTGGTGATGACTGAGGTTCCTGGGGCTCTGTTTCTGCCTGGGGTTGTGTGTACCTACACAACATGGGTGCGGTGAGATTCTTGGTAGAATCGAAACATGGCTTGTCCACATGGTGCAGGGGTAAAGGCTCTGCCTGCAATGCAGGAGACACAGGAGATGCTGGTTCCATCCCTGGGTCAGGAAGATCCTCTGGAGGAGGAAACGGCAACCCATTCCAGTATTCTTGGCTGGGAAATGCCATGGACAGAGGAATCTGGTAGGCTACAGTTCATGGGGTCACAAAGAGTCAGACACGACTGAGCACGCACACACACATACCCTCAGTTACTTAATCAGCAACGTGGTACTTACTGAGGGTCCTCACTATGCCATGTCTTGGGCTTAGGGGATAAGGCAGACTAAAGATGATGTTAGTACCCAAGTCCCCAGGCCAGATGAGTCTGCTCCAATTCCTGGTCTGCACCCTCACCCTTTGATCAACCTCAGACAGCTTGTCCAACCTCATGGAGGAGAAATGTTATGAGTATTACACTGAGATGGTGGAGATTAGGGCTTCCCTGGTGGCTCAGATGGTAAAGAATCTGCCTGCAATAGGGGAGACCTTGGGTTTGATCCCTGTGTTAGGAAGATCCCCTGGAGAAGAGAATGGCAACCCACTCCAGTATTCTTGCCTGAGAAATCCCATGGACAGAGGAACCTGGTGGGCTATAGTCCATGGGGTCACAAAGAGTCAGACACAACTGAGCAACTAACACGCACACACACACACGCATACAAAATAGATATTAACTCCTCAGAGTTCAATAGTGTAATATATGCATATATTTAAGTATAAGACATTGTCTTTGCCTTTAAGAGCTTCTTTAGCAGTTCTCTGCTCTTTCTTTGCTGTCTAATAATTACGTGGGGGAACTTTTTAAAAGTGCTAATGCCCAGATCTTACCTTCAGAGATCCTGAGGACATTGCTAAGGTGTAAAAATTTCTTGTGTCAAAAATTTTAAGACACAGCTAGGATTGAGGACAGCTCTGACAAAACCAAATCAACACAGGTCAATTTAGAGAAAAGTGTGTCACCAAATACTTGCAGTGACTTTCAAATGACTTCAGCCCTGATGGCAATATTCTTGTCTAAATTATCCAGATGAATTTTGCAAATTTCCTACAGACTCTTGAATATTTCACAATGGTTTCCAGAGGCTGCTTCTAGAATCTGTATTCACCTACTTTTAAAAGATGTCTCTTCTCTCCAGTAAACGTCTTGGTTTCTTATGTATATCCCCTTCTCTATGGGCTAAAAAAAGCTTGAGACTTTCATCTCTAGAAGCATAGTCAGATGTTTTCTCTGGAAGCTCAATTCCCATGAAAGCCAAAGCAAGGAGAGCGAGAAGGGAGAAAGAATATTAAGTGCTTTGTACAATCTCTCCTCCCTCTTCTCTCTTCCTTCCCCCCTACCCTCAAGCCCAGGCTCACTGGATTCCTATTTTGCCCCCATTAATGTCTCCCAAGCCTTGGATACTTGGGAACATTGTCACCTCCACAGCAGCTACTTCATCCCTTCACCTCCTCTTCCTCCCGTCACCCTAGCCCAAAGCACCAACCAGCTCTGACCTTGGAGACAGTGTGAACATCAAATACTTATAGGAGTGTTTGCCATCAGTAAGACCTTTAAACCACCATCCTCCTCCAGTAACAGTCCACCTTCCAACCTAGGAAGTCAAAACCCTTAATACATATCAGTAAACTAATCTTCCTAGAAACCTGGATAGGAGGGTGAGACAAAGGCAATGTAAGGACAGTAACGGTCATCCAAGGCTGCAGCAAGGCGAATCAGATACCCCTGTCTCCCACCACTCAACCCAAGGTCCAGCTCTGTATTTACAGAGCACAGTGTGGCTCTAATAGCCTAATTGATTTATAATGTTTTTCTCCATATTGTACCATGTGTGCAATTAGTTACTGAAAGGAAATGTAGCTCAGTTCACTTGCCACATCTGCTGCTAGTCAGGGACATACGATTTCATGCCCTGTTTTCCAGATGGGTTGATTAACATCCAGGAAAACCTAGTGACTTGGCCAGAGCCGCAAAAGAAGCTGGGGAGCTCAGGTATGCTTGGTCCTGGGAGAGCTGCCCCAGATGGAAACAAAACACAGGGCTGTCTCAAAATGCAGTCAAATGTACAACATCGTGAGCAAGCATCATAAGTGGGGGCTAACTCTACCTTTCTCCATTCGGTTCATGAATTTGTTTATTTGGATTCATTCATACTCACCGAATACTTAGTAGGTGCCAGGTTTTTTTTTTTTTTTTAAACAGTGGTAAGCAAACATGCATGTCCCATGCTTTCATGGAGTCCACAGTCTAGTGGGAGAGGTACATATTATTGAGTTAAGAAGTAACCATATAAATAAAGACATGAATGTGGAAGTGATGGCTATGTGTTAAGAGGAGAGTACAGTGTTGGAGTGGAGGAGGCTTCTCTGAGAACTAGTATCATAGGAGATTGAAGAATGAGTGTGGATTGGCTCCAGAGACAGGGAGAAGCGCTCTAGACAGAGGGAGTGATGTGTATGCCTGTGTGCTCAGCTGCTCAGTTGTGTCCCACTCTTTGCGACCCCGTGGTCTGTAGCCCACCAGACTCCTCTGTCCATGGGATTTCCCAGGCAAGAATACTGGGGTGGGTTTCTATTTCCTTTTCCAGGGGATCTTCCCGACTCAGGGATGGATCCTGCATCTCCTTTTCATCAGGAGATGAATTCATCTCCTGCAAATGGATTCTTTACCACTTGAGCCACCTGGGAAGAAGCCCCAGAGGGAACAGCAGCTTAGAAGAAAGGTCTTGGTGAATTTCTGGACTTGTGGGAGGGCTGGAGTGGCTGAAGCACAAAGAGGTGTGGGGAGTGGTGCGAGGGAGTCTGGAAACAGGAAGGAGCAAGATATGTGAAGGTTTTGAAGTTCCTTTTATGGATTTTATACATGAAATCTAAAAGTATCATCAAACTCAGTAACAGATACTCGAAGAGTGATTTCTAGGGTCAGGATGGTGTGTGTATGGAGGGAGGGATAATGTGGTAGAAGACCATAGAATTTCATCTATAAGATGAACAAATGAAGATTCAATATACAACATTGTGACCCTAGTTGATAACGGTGTATTATATCAGTGTAGAACTTGAATGTTTGTATATATGGTGATGGATGTACTAATTAAGTAGATGGGAAGAATCTTGTCAAAATGTATATTTCTACCAAATCATCAAGATACACTTTCAATAGCTCTTAATTTTCTCAGTTACATCTCAGTAAAAATGAAAAAAAAAATGTATTTTAAGTGTTAAAAAACTTTTAAATTGAGGCTTTTAAGTAGAAGAGATAATATGCTTTAAAGCTGTAGACATTTCTTTTATCTGCTCCTTGGAGAATGGAGACAAGATTGGGAGGACAAGGAGGGGAAGCAAAGATAGGAACTGGAATCCAGTTGATGGTGGCTGAAGTTTAGGTTTGGATGAAGATGGTAGAAGTAAATTGAAAGGGATGGTTCAATTTACATGAGAGATACATGAGGCAAAAATCAGTAAGCTGTGGTGGTAAATTGAAAATAGGAAGGGAGAGAAAGTGATAGGAAAAATGTTCTGTTTTCTTTCTTAAGGAACTGTGTGTGTAGATGATATTTACTGAGCTAGGAACATGCAGAGGGGGAGATATTAATTCTGAATCCTTGTCACAGAGATGGAATTTGAAACAAGAGAGGGCAATAAATCATTTTGAGGGAATGTGTAGACTGAGGGGAGAAGAAGGCTTGAGATTGAGACTTAAAGAATTCCAATTTTGGAGGTCAAAATTGGAGGAGGACCTGGTAGGAAAAAAGAAGTGTATCTGGAGAAATAAGAGATAATCAGGAGAATGTGGAATCTCAGAAGCCTAGGAAGAGGACATTAGCTCTGCTGGAAACCGTGGAATTATCAGATAAAAGTGTCGATTGGGTTTAGGAGCTTGGAAACCACTAACAACTAACAGTAGACCAGTCCGGCAGATTTATGGCATATTCTCAAAGAACCAAACTCAGACCAGACTGACACATGACATAACATAAGAAGTTTATGTTATAAGAAGTTAAGTAAAGATCCCCAGCACGCTCTGTGAGGACTAATGAGGAATATTGTGTTGTTGAATGGGTGGGTAAGTACAGACTTTGCCTACACCTCAAAATTTTTAATTTTTGTTTTTCATTTTTCTAAATCCTCTGGTTAGTCAGAACATAACATGGGAGGAACAAAGAAACAAATCAGTACTGGCATTAGGAGTGGATTTTAGAATCTCCCATAATGCTCCCTGGAAATTTCAACACAGAGCTACGTAACTCTGTTCCCTCTTTTCCTCATTGTTTCATAAAGTTTATGGAACACAAAGAGAACATACTTGTGATCCACTCATAGTGCCAGGAAGTGACAAAGAAGTCTTTTCTTTCATCAGAGGACAGTAAACCTCAAAAGCAAGAGTGGGTAGTCATTTACGTATCCCAGGGCCTTGATTTGCTCCTCATAATATTCTGGATTGAATATTGGCAGTCTGTTGTCAACTCCATCAACTCCGTTTTTCAGGTGAGGAAACTGAGACAACAAGGTTACATGCACAGCTGTTACAGGATGAAGTGGACACTTTAATCTGGAAGTTTCTCTCCAAGTTCAAGTTTTGATGGGGGAGCTGTTCACCATACTGATCTTTGGGATGCAGATGTAAGAGGTTACAGTCAGCCTGGTAACCTGTAATAGAACCTGTACCCTGATATAGGGGCTTCCCTAGTAGTTTCGTGGTAAAGAATTTGCCTGTCAGTGCAGGAGACTCAAGAGCTACGGGTTCGATCCCTGGGTCAGAAAGATCCCGTGGAGTAGGAAATGCAACCTGCTCCAGTCTTCTTTCCAGGAAATCCCATGGACAGAGGAGCCTGGTGGGCTATACAGTCCATGGGGGTCGCAAACAGTCAGGTAGGACCGAGCGGCTGAGCACACACACACACATCTTTATACAGATGTGCAGGTACATTATATATGCACACATTCGGAAGATGACTGGCTTTATATCAAGCACAGAAAGAAAATAAAGTGGAAACTACTATGATTTCTGCCCACAGAGGAGCTTATAATCTCAATGCCAAGAAGTTACATTTATTTCTATAATACCCAGATAACTAATAACAGAAGTCTCCCAGGCTAAGTGCAAACTGAACGCTTTGGACCCTATTAGCTGCTGAAGATTGGATGGAAGTGGAGTTAATGTATCTAACGAAGCTCAACTTCAGGCCCTTCACTTGTACATAAAAGGTTCTGGGATGGACCCTACAAATGTGTTTATATGCTATTTTGGTAAAAGGTGCAAAGGTAAGATTTTTTAATTGTAGGATATTTTAACTTGTCTCTTTCTGTTTTGACTTTAACTATATCACATTTCTCCTTGGGCTCATTTGTAGAGGAGTGTCTTGGATGCTTAGACATCTGGCTTGGGGGAATTTGAATTGGAGAGATATACTTAGTTCATGGTCACTGCTGTGTATTATTAAATCATGGGGAGCGGTCTTGATACAGGAATGACTTTCAGAAACACTTCTATTGCTTACACTGCCAGCTCACTGGCATTACGTACAAGAACGCTGGGCTAGAAGTCTTCTCCCACATGGTCATGTCCTGTAGCACCTGCCATGTGAAGTCCATAGGTGAGTAGTTGTTAAAGAGTGTCTCAATTCAAATATTATTTATAACTATTCACTACATAAGAAAAGCTAAAATTCTTTGAAAGTGGATAGGTCAAATGTGAAGAAAGTGTCACAGGGATTTCTTTAAATTTGACAGCGATCCTCAACTATCAATTTTTAAGAAATCAACCACAGTAAGTCCCCTACATATGAGTTCTGTTCCAAGAGCACTTTCATAAGTCTAATTTGTTCATTAAGTCCAACAAAGTTAGTCTCGGTACCCAACGGACACAATTGGCTATATGGTCCTGCACTGTAATAGATTTATACTTTTCACATGAATAATATGTACATAAAAAACAAATAAACGCAAACAACAAAGAAAACATTTTTAATCGGACAGTACAGGACCTTGAGAAGTAGAGTAGTACAACTCTGGCATACAGGGGCTGGCATGCACATTCGTCTCTTTGAAAATTCACAGCTTAGGTTCGTAGGGAGAGGACTTGCTGTACTATTCATGCTAGAGGAAAGACAGGCTGGTCTCTCTCTTCTCTACACAGAAAAAGGTAATGCAAAATTATCTTCCTTTGAAGAGATGAGCAAAGGGAATAGAGCCAAAAATTGTTCTATAGACTTGTGTCAGGCCAGGTGGCACCGTGGTGAAGAGCCCGCCTGCAATGCAGGAGACACGAGAGTTGCTGAGTTCGATCCCTGGGTCAGGAAGATCCCCTGGAGTAGGAAATGGCAACCCACTCTGGTATTCTTGTCTGGAGAATCCCCTGGACAGAGGAGCCTGGCAGGCTACGGTCCATGGGATTGTGAAGAGTTGAACATGACTGAGCACAGTTTGCTAATACATTGGGTTATATAATACCTGGGATGTTTATCAACGTTTTTTTAAATTTTCCAAATAAATATCTTTTTCTAAAAGATTATTGACTCTGGAACATAATTCCATATTTTTTTTAATTTTTCATAGTTTCTTCTTAAACAGAATACTCCTCAAACTGTTTACCTTCAGGTCCAATAAAAAATAGTTCTGCCTCTGAGTTTAGAGAAATAATAAGCTGCCGAGGAGGTTACACAAGGCCTCATGGCTTTGAGGAAGTTGGGGAAGACTTCCCAGCAGATACAGCAACGTGAAGCAAGAGTGCAGCTTGGAAGAAGCGCTTGGAAACGTCAAGTGTCCTTGAAGGAAATCTATCCAGGCTGATTCTCGTGGGGTTGTCGTAGTTTCTTTGTTTCTGTTGGTTTCTCTCATTTTGTTTTGTTTTGATCATTTCATCATTTTACATCTCACTGTTGAAGAATGCAAACCTCTCCCTGTGTTTCTAGGTAGGTTTGCCTCATAAAATAGAATGCCTATTAAATTTGAATTTCAGATGAATAATGTTTAGGTACAAATGTATACCCTGAAATACAGCAGACATATTAATACTATAATATTTGTTGTTTACCTGAAATTCCAATTTGACTGGACATCCTGTGTTTTTATTTGGAAATTCTGAAGAAAGGAAAACCAGTTTTAGTTTTGGAAAATTCTGATTCCAGGCCAAGGGTCTTCATCTGAGACAACTCTCCACTACACCAGTCACTAGGCAGTGTCTGAAGGACAGCTGTGGATCTGTGGAGCCTTTCGTTCCACACAGAGCAGGGAAAATTGACAAAGAGACAGTGTTGGTGGCAGAGGGAATTTCCAAGTTAGCAACAAAGCTTTCGTCTAGGAAGCAAATGTTGAAGAGTGAAGTAAAGACATTCCCCAGTGGACACTACTGTTATCACTCTGCACATTAAATCCAAGACTGCGTTACTCAAACATATCTAAGGGATGGAGACCTGAATTTGTGTGATCCAGGGGTGATTTAGTTTTATTAATTACTTATGTATCCTTTGACTTATATTTTGAACATGGTTTGGTTTCCTCAATTAAAAAACGGTTATTTTTTTTATTGTTTTCACAACTCACTCCTCTACAATATTGTTTCATTTATACCCTCATGAAATATGGGTTTGCTGTTTTATGGATAAGGGTCACTAGATTTAAGAAGTAAAAATAAAGAATGCCCAGTTAAATCTGAGTTGCTGATAGATAACAAGTAATTTTTCACTGTAAGGATGGGGTAGCGTTTGTCGTCTATCAGCAATTCAAATTTAAATGTGTGTCCCGTGGTTTACTTGGCAACCCTGCATGGGATACAATCTGATATTCCTGATTTTGAAACCATACTAAGATGAAAGAAAAGAATGAGGGAAACTGGAAGATACTTTTATAAGTAACCAATGTACTATATTTTATCACAGCCTTCTGGCAATGGGAAGATTTGAAGTCTCCCTAGGAGATGCGTAGAATTATATCCTTACAGTCTCTGAGCAAACTCTGGGAGATAGTGGAGGACAGGAAAGCCTGGCGTGCTGCAGTCCACAGGGTTGCAAAGAGTCAGACACGACTTAGTGACTGAACAACATAGTCTCAAGCTACCCTTGGTTTTGTGACCCAGTCACTACCTGTGAAAAGCCAGGTATTTGCAGAGGAAACTGAAGGACACCTGCTCTGCACACAGCCTGCTGCCTTTCCAGCTCAGCCCCACACCAAGCATTAGCCCTTTGCTGGACTGAGCCCCAAAGAATTGATACTTTCGAACTGTGGTACTGGAGAAGACTCTTGAGAATCCCTTCAACTGCAAAGAGATCAAACCAGTCAATCCTAAAGAAAATCAACGCTGAATATTCATTGGGAGGGCTGATGCTGAAGCTCAAGCTCCAATACTTGGGCCACCTGATGAAAGAACTAATTCATTGAAAAGACCCTGATGTTGGGAAAGATTGAAGCCTAAAGGAGAAGGAGGTGGCAGAGAATGAGACGCTTGGACAGCATTACCGACTCAATGGACATGAATTTGAACAAACTCTAGGAGATGGTAGAGGACAGAGGAGCCTGGCGTGCTGTGGGCCATGGGGTTGCAAAGAGTTGGACACAATTTAGTAACTGAACAACAACAATTCTTTAGATATAATCTACTGTAATAAAATAGATAAGCAACAAAAATCTACTGTATAGTGGAGGGAACTCTACCTAATATTTTGTAATAACTTATAAGGAAAAAGAATCTATATATACTTGTAAACAATCACTTTGCTGTATACCTGACACTAATACAACATTGTAAATCAATTATACTTCAATAAAAACATATACATACATACATAAAAAGAGTTGGCCCTTCTTTAAAAGTGTGACTGAGTTTTATACTAGAGGAAATTGTTGAAAGATAAAAGACCTGCTTCAGAAGGGAGTGAGTCCCTTGTGTTTGGAGACTGGGTGAACTTCTGTGGGCATGTAAGGGAGGTGACACATATTTGGATGAACGTATTTATTGAGTGTTGGATTTTAGGACATGATTTTTCCATATCTGGAAGTTGGTGTAGCATAGCACAGGCTTTAGAACTGTATAAATTTTGTTTCATATTAATGACTTGGCCTTTGATTACTGACTTTTTCTGAGCCTCTGTTGCTTTATGTGTAAACTGGGGACGAACTGAATGAATCGTTATAAATATTATAGAGATAATGCATACAAAGCACATAACACTGTTATAGACACAAAGCATCAGTGAAATAAATGTTCGCTACTGTCCAAGTCCCTTCAAGTTTCAAGATTATGTATTTCCATGAACTTTGGGAACATAAACAAATGAGGAGATTTAAATAGACCAGGAATTTGGGTTTGTAAAAGAAACTGCCTTAGTTCAATGGCTTGAGATCCCGCCATGGTAACGGCTGAAAATACATCACATGGTCTCGTTGTCGGTATATGGTTTTGGAATTGGCTCAAGGAGGATGAATTTGGGCTCTACTTTTCTTATTTCTCTCTCCAGCATCCAACACAACATAAAGTATGTATTTAGTGTTCAGGAAGTAATGTGTTCATGGACAGTATGCTCTTTGCCATAAATGAGAGTCAGGGCTTTAATGTTTATTCTATGAAACCCTTGTCTGGAAATAAACAAGAAAGAAATTCAGTCCCAAAGACATGAGGCTTGTCTGCCTTTCTGTCTCTCTGAAGAACTTTAAAAATGTGGTTAGTTGTGGACGAAGACTGCCTCCTGGCATTTTAGGCCACTCAGCAACCGGATCTCACTTTTTAAAAGGTACAGTCTCAAACGCTTTAGGTGAGAGTTGTATGACGGTTTCAGTTTTATGTCCACATTAGCACAGATTGCTGTTTTCAACTGCCTGCTAAGCCATTTTTCAATATTTTTGCTGAAAACGTATCTTTTCCTATTTTTTTTAGGATAAGTCATCTTGATACGATCCATTCTTCTAAAATAGCAATGTCACACAGGTCAGCAGATCCCAATAATGAATACATAGGACACAAGGGCTTTATAAAAATTAGTTTGTTTCCTGCCCACGTCAGGAATGTGTAGTGTATGCATAATAAGCCAGGGAGATTAGTTTATGAGAACTTTAGGTCCACCCTGAGTGCACAGAGATAAGTTCTAAAAATAAAGCTGAGTCCTACTCTCCTTCTCCCCACTCCCCATCCTGGAGTAAATGCTGAGCACGAATCTTCTGGAGACTTGAGAGTTGAGTCACCATCCTGCAGTCTCACAGTGCCACCTTTTGGTACATGGTTTCTCCTTCCTCCATAACAGTGAATACGAGACAGCTGGTACCTCTAGTGAATTTCTTATAATCCAGCTTCCTTGGTTATGGCTTGACATAATTTCCCTGGAGAGTTCAGGCTTAGGGTATGATAATATACCTTGGATCTGCAAAGCATTAAAAGGGAGGATATTGTCAGATATATGATCTAGCCATGGACACAGGCCAGACGCATTTGTAACTAAGGAGAAGGCCCTCTAGTCCTGGTCCCTTCCGAACTGGTTTGGCTTCCCTGCTATCTATCAGCACCTTCCTTCCTTCTGCAGAAAGGTCAGTTGATTTCTTTCTTTGCCTTCCAGCTACACTGTTGGGAGCTTGCTAGTGGCCATATATAACAGGTGACAACAGTGTCTTCTCAGAGAAATAAAACCAAGAGAGAAACAGCAAGGACTTTATGTCCTTTTCAAGATTACTTCTGTGGAGTGCATACCCACAGTAGAGAACAGCATGTGATGAATTATAGATGGGGCAAACTTTATTGTATTAATTCATTAGTTAATTAGGATTTGGGTTGTATTTCTGGTATTCACCGAAATTAGACTTGAGTTACCAAAAAAAAAATAAATAAATAAAGCTATTGAGGCCAATCTGTTGGAGGAAAAAACTTCGAAACACCCTGAGATGATGAGATTTTGTGCTTTATGCTTTTGGCTGCTAGCTGGAACTGTTGAAGGAAAAGCAGGCTGAATTCTCTAAAATTAGATTTAGTGACTGCCAAGGCCTTAAAGTTGCAAGTCAGTTGTTTGAGCTGAATTTTGCCCTGTCCCAACAACTAGTCAACTCAACAAAAGTACAGCTTGCGTTGTCTTCTATCATGTGCCCAACAGAAACCGTTGCATTTTTCTCCTTTAATTTTCAATCAGAAATTTTGGCTTGTTGGAGACACCGTCTGCATTGGTGTCACTGTCAGTCACTTGCTTTATTCTGAGTTCCAAGAAGAAGATGCTGGAGAAATGCTACAAATAGAACCTCTGGTCTCTACGTTTGGCTTGAAGTTTAGTAGCCGAGATGGGAAGGACATTTGGGTCAGAATGTTTGAGCTGCTCTACCTAGAAAAGCCTTACCCAGCCGTCACTTTTGAGATCAAATTTTATTTACTTCAAAAAGCTACTCTAATTTCCACAGTCGTCATCTCTCTCAGTTATGAATCTCTTTAGCTCTTTGACCTCGACTGTGGGCTGTGCAAAAAGACGGGAAATGGCTAGAAATTTTAGACCTTGTCTTACCTGTGCATGCTAAGTCACTTCATGTCTGACTGTGACTCTGTGGACTGTAGCCCACCAGGCTCCTCTATCTGCGGGATTCTCTGGGCCAGAATACTGGAGTGGGCTGCCATGCCCTCCTGCATGGAATCTTCTGGACCCAGGGATTGAACCCATGTCTCTTACATCTCTTGCATTGGTAGATGGTTTCTTTACCACTAGTGCCACCTGGGAAGTCCCTTCTCTTACCTTCTTTGGTGCTTTATGCCTTGTAGGTTCTCTGTTCGTGATTTTGAATGAAATGACAAAGGCACACATGGCAGAAGCACAAGAACATTTCCAAAAATTCCACAGCTTAGCTCGGTGTGATATAAACATCTCTGTGAATAGAAGGCCACCATCCCTTTCAGTATTTTCTCTTTACTTCTGCCCAGTCCAAATTCTGCTGCCAAAGAGCCGAAAAGTAGACTTGAGCACGTTACCCTCTTCCTTTAAAAGCGCTGTGCCTTTTTCTGACCTCCTGATAGATTCCAAGCACCTTCGATGGATCTACCAGGCTTATCTGTCTGTCTCCATGTGTATCTGTGCTCAGTTGCTCCCGTTGTGTCTGACTCTTTGCCACTTCATGGACTGTAGCCTGCTAGGCTCCTCTGACTATGGGATTCTCCAGGCAAGAATACTGGAGTGGGTTGCCATGCCCTCCTCCAGAGGATTTTCCCAACTCAGAGATCGAACCCTCATCTCCTGCACTGTAGGAGAGTTCTTTACAGCTCAGTCACCGGGGGAGCCCTCTAAAACTCTAAATACCCTGTTTACTATTATTGTTATTTATGTATTTATTGCAATCCTATGATGCAGTCTTTCTATCAGTGGAGATTTTGCCTGTCTGATTGTGTGTTGTGTTCCACACTTTTAGAATATAGTCATAAGCCCTCAATAAATGTTTGATAATTGTCTGACCAACCAAGTTTCCTTGTTATTAATATGAGCATTAGGGAAACAGAAAACAGTATAAAAACATCATGAATAACCACCTGAATATTCCCTTGAACAATATAAAGCCCTTTGGCTTTAGAAAGGAAACTTGTGATATATGGATCTAAACTCAATATGCATAGAGGTCTTTCATAGTGTCTCCTTTTTCTCTTTGACAAGGTTTTAAAGAGATGTATGTCAGAGTAAGTATGTCATGTATGATATATATACTGAAATATACACATGTATTTAGTAGCCAGCTAGCCAGAATCTAATAATCACCCAGAATTATCACTTATGGCCCCCAAAGCACATAGACAGCAAACTGGAACTGAGTTATTTGAGGCAAGTTTAATAAAGAGAGAATTTACAAGGATGTGAGCAAGGTTTAGGAAAAGGATTAAGGAGAGACAGTGCTAGCAACAAACAGCAGGGGGCTATTATTACTCCTAGCCTTGAAGGAGGAAGAAGCAATTGCCTGAAGACAGTTACATAGAGAAAAACCTTCTAATGGTTGCTGTAGGCTTTTTTTTTTCCCTACTACATTTTGCTCTCGACTGTGCTCTTCCTCCTCCCCCAAACTGGGGTATAACTGATTTAGAATGTTGTGCTATAGCTTCCATTGCACAATGGAGCGAATCAGCTATAAGTATACATATATCCCCTCCCTCCTGAGCCTCCTTCCCACCTACCCTCATTGCACCCCTCTAGGTCATCACAGAGCACTGAGCTGAGCCCCCTGCACTACACAGCAGCTTCCCACTAGCTATCTGTTTGCTGGAAGGATGGAGCTAACCCCGCACAATTTAACAGAAATGGGACTAGGGAAATAACCCTCCTCATGCCTGCTGGGTCTCCCATGTGCTGCGCCTCCATGAGCAGAGCTCCACCAGAAGCCGGGACCCCTCTCTGCTGCACACCTGCACAGGGCAGGCAGAGAATGCGCAAAAGTGATTCTTATGTAAGAGCGAAAGGAAGATGCCCATTAATTCAGAGGCATTCATGGAAAGTATAAAATATGGTCCCACCCCAAATTCACCTGGTCAGATGCGGACAGAGCCACAATCAAGCACTAAAGCAAGGAACTGACAACCTGCTAAAAGTTTTCTGCCCAGTTTCAGATCCCTTTTCTTCTCTGCTACAAGAGAAGAAAAGAAGATGCCTGATGTTGACTCAAAAAAAAAAAAAAGAAAAGAAAAAAAGTGGTTAGGGAAAGTGCCTGAAAACAATACTTTCTGTTTCTTTTTCTGTATTCACTTTTTATAAGCCTGGTCTCAGAGGTAAGGAATCCTCCTGCCAAGGCAGGAGATGTAAGAGATATAGGTTCAATCCCCGGGTTGGGAAGATCCCCTGGAGGAATGCACAACAACCCACTTCAGTCAGTATTCCTTCTGGAGAATCCCCATGGACAGAGGAGCCTGAAAGGCTACAGTCCATAGGGTCGCGGAAAAGTTGGGCATGACTTAGTGATTAAACAATATGTTCATAAGCCTAAAATGGTGAAACTGACTCAGTCTTAGAAATGCAAGAGGGTATATAACAGGAGCAAGTCTAATGACATGGCTATCACGTACAGTAGGGACACATTGCCAAGTTGTGCTGTGTTCACCATGTTTATTTATTTATTTTCTAAATTTTTGGCTCAACCCAAAGCATGCAGGACCTTAGTTCCCAGACAAGGGATTGAACCCACACCCCCTGCATTGAAAGGTGGAGCCTTAACCACTGGACCACCAGGAAAGTCCCAATCAAATCTATGTTTTTAACAAAACTGCACATGAAAGAAATAGATTTTAATAACTCTCTGAAACTAACCTGGGTAAATAAGCAAGGCAAAGGAACTTATGTTGGATTTTGCTAATCTGTGAGTTTCCAAGCATTCAATTAAAAAGAAATATCAAATTGCCTACAATTTCATATCATTAATATAATAGCATGAATCTGACTTTTGATAATTTTCCGGGGTAATTTTTTAAGAGACGTCATAAATGCTCAGAAGGAATAACTAATACATTCTTCTCCAGCATGAGGAAAGAAAGCAGCAGAAAGGTAATGTGTTGATCATCTTTTTTCTTTTTGAAAATTGGTCCCAAACAAAAAGAAAGCATGGAAATATTTAAAATTTCTGCTTTCTTTTTCTTGACTCTGTATTGCTCTTTTATTCGGCCCAAAGACATTTGAAAATGAAGAATATTTTGCACAGTTATATGGACCTAGGATGGAAGAGAAGAGTTTGAAAGAAGAATGGGCCACTACAAAAAGTCGGGAAGGGAGAACTTTTCTGGTGAGCCAGCGTTGCAGGGGGCCTGAATTGTATCCCTGGTCAGGGAACTAAATCCCAGAGGCCACAGCTAAAAGATCCTGAATGCCACAAGGAAGAGAGAAGATCCCACGTGCTTCCTCTAACACCTTGTGCAGCCCAATTAGAAAATAATAAGCGTGAATGACTGGGAGCTGGGTGGTGGAAAAAACACTCCTCAAGATCTGTCTCAGACTCTGAACTTGTACTAGGCATTCTCAACCTTGGAGCTGTCCATAGATGTCTCCAGCTGTCAAAGAAAGTTGAAAAGGAAAAGGGGGAGGAGAGAAAGGATAAAAGATATGGAGAGAAATTACAAAGAAAGGAGGGGAAAACCCAAGATAGAGAAAGAAAGGAGAGAAAGGAAGAGGACAGGTAGAGAAGGGAGCAAAAGAAAGTGGAGAGAAGAAAACTGGAATCTTCTGGGAAAGCAGCCTGCTTAGAAGACAGGAGGGCTGGAGGGATTTTATTTCTTCCAGGGATGACTGAGCCAGTTGCCAACAGTCTACAGTAGTTGAATTTTTAAGGTTTTTCTTGTGTATGTGTGTGTGTGTGTGTCTCGGAAATTGAGTTCAACAAAGGAAACCCAAACTTATTTTGAAAAAATACATCATTAAAAGAAAAAAACAGCATTCTATTAAAGATGATGTGGTACATATATACAATGGAATATTACTCAGCCAGAGAAAGAAACAAAATTAGGTCATTTGCAGAGACTTGGATGGACCTAGAGTTCTGTCATACAGTGTGAAATAAGTCAGAAAGAAAAAGGCAAATATTGTATAATATTGCTTATATATGGACTCTAGAAAAATGGTATAGATGAACCTATTCGCAGGGCAGAAATAGAGATGCAGATGCAGAGAACAGATATGTGGATGCAGAGGAAGGGAAGGGGGTGGGATGAATTGGAAGATGGGATTGACATAAATACACTACCGTGTGTGAAATAGCTAGTGGGAACCCGCAGGACAGCACGGGCAGCTCAGCTCAGTGCTCTGGGATGACCTAGATGGGATGGGATGGGGTGGGTGGGAGGCCCATGAGGGAGGGGATATTTATATACATACAGCTGATTCACTTTATTGTACAGCAAAAACTAATGCAGCATTCTGAAGTAACTATATCCCAGTAGACTAAACAAAAAGAGAAAAACAGTACTCCAAAATACATTGAACACTTGACTTATTTAACATGGTCAAAAAATTTTCAGTTATGAGATGATCAACTGATAATAATTTGTGATGTAAAGTAATGTCATTTTTAAGAAAATACATAAAAGCTAGCAGCATAAATGGAAGCCAGATTGTAAGAAGTCCGAATGAAGGGGAGCTTTTCCTTGTTTGCTTTATTTTCTCCTTCAAATTCTTTACATTTCTATCTGCTAGCAATACTACTGTTGCTAAGAACCACACACACACACACATAAACATACACATAGACACTCCCACACACTTTAACAAGTGCACACACACAGCCGTTTTGAAAAGAAGGGAGCTAATGTGAGTTATCACATCAGTTAGTATATGTGAGTTTTTATCATACCTCGCTGACCATGTGACTGACTGTGTGGTATGTCTGTGTGTGTATGAACACAGAATCTTAACACTAGCATATTGTATGCACCTTAAAGAAACTTTGGAATTCAAAAATAGGAAGCAGATTTATTAGGCTGGTGTCTTTGGGGAGCTTTCTCTTATGAAAGAGGGAAAAAGAAATGCAGCATTTTTCACCCCTGTCTTAGCCTCTGACAGTAAGGAATTGTTCTCGCAATCTAGTTTCAATTGTCCTAAGCAGTAAGATTTCCTTTGCTCCATTTGGGGAACCAGTTTCATAAATAACTCTTTCCGCATTCAAGGAAATATTTTCTGACATTCAGGGCTAAAGCCTTTCCTTTATTTACCTATTCCCAATTATACTTTCAGAACTTTCTGAAAACAAGTATTGACTCTATCTGGTTAAGGATGATAACAGCAAATGAACGACCAGAGACTTTTCTATTCTAATATGCGTTTCCTGGAATAACACGAGGGGATTTTGATTAGATGGGAATGCAGTGCAAAGAGGGAGCGTGCTCATTTTCAGGTTTCACATGAAAGAGCCCTGTGTGAGCACTGACTTCCCATCCAAGATGGGAAGATTTTTGGTTGGTCCTTGGGGGGAGATCCTGGATAACGGCTGTCACCTGGCTCCAGGCTGGAGAAAATGAGTCCTGAGACGGTGAATTCCTGACTATCTAGGAGAAGTCACAGTGACTTGCCTGATGTTTATCCTTAGCTCTGCTTCGGCCTCTGTCTCTTTTGGATCATTATATAAATGTTTTACAAGTTTTTAAAAATTAACTTTTATTGGCGTATTTGTTTACAACCTTTTACTAGTTTCTACTGTACTGCAAAGTGAGTTGGTCACACATACACCCATATCCCCTCTTTTTTGGATTTCCTCTCCATTTACGTCACCGCAGAGCACGGCACTATACAGTAGGGTCTCATTGGTTGTCTGTTTTATGCATAGTAGAGTTGATATGTCAGTCCCAGTCTCCCAGTTCATCCCACCCCTTACTTCCCCCCATGTTTGTTCTCTGGGTCTGTGTCTCTATTTCTACTTTGCAAATAAGATCATCTAAGATCATCTATATCATTTTTTTCTAGATTCCACATATGTGCATTACTGTATAACATTTTTTTTTCTTTCTGATTTACTTCGTGCTCTATATGACCATCTTTAGGTCCATCCATGTCTCTATAAACTTTCAACAGACAACTGCACTTTTAAAATGATTAGAGCTAAAGTACATTGACAATTCTGATATGTTTCTATTTTAAAAAATCTAATGTAGGGGGCACACAGAGAATGCTTCCATTATTTAATCTAAATTAGCTTTTAGAAATAAATGAGATTGGAAAACTTTTTAGACTTTTCTGGAAAAGGTTTTTTTAATCAAGTAATTTTATCAAGAACTTTACAAAATTTTATGATGTAATATTTATCATGAACCCCTTAATCGTTAACCTTGAATTCCTCTGACAAGATGTTATTGTAAAAATGACAATCATGAATGCACCCAAACATTAGTATATTTTGTACGTATATTTATCATTGAAAAATAATGTTATTGAAACACTCAACATAAAAGGATCAGTTAATTGAATAGTGATGCATCACTTAATGGAATATTATAAAAATATTTATATTATAAAAATATTTATCACTTAGTGGAATTTTAAGTGGGCTTCCCCGGTGACTCAGTGGTAAAAAAGAATCTGCCTGCCAGTTCAGGAGATATGGTTTTGATCCTTGGGTCCAATCCTCAGGTCAGGAAGATCCCCTGGAGGAAGAAATGGCAACCCACTCCAGTATGGCGACTCACTCCAGTATTCTTGCCTGAAAAATTCCATGGACAGAGGAGCCTGGTGGACTATAGCCCATGGGGTTACAAAGAGCTGATCATGGCTGAATGATTGAGCATACACAATACAATATTATAAAAATATATATGATCAGTTACATTTCAAAAATATTCACTGATATGGTAATACTCATAATGTAATCTTCAGTTTTAAGAAGTCTCCTGAATATGATACTGGTTCTAGAATATGTACACCATGTCTTCATTATGCTGATAACAGTTGAAAGCCCAACTATAAGCTCAGTTGGTGACTTGCAAAAAGAACAAATTTTCTTTTACACAAGCATACGTGGACCAGAGCCCAGAAGATGATACAAACAATTTATTTTCTTCCCTGTAAAGTTCACTTTTCAATTATTGTGAGTTTACTTGGAGGGCAGCTAATATTTCCTTCACATCTGAGAATCTTTCTCTTCTCCCACCGGAAGTCCTGCTCCATCCTAGACTGGTTCTTGTTTTTCTGGATGTTACACCTGGTTCATCCTGAAGGGGAAGCACTGCGATGCTTGCGAGGGCTTTAGGTTTCATAAAAAATCCTTGGGAGGTTTGAGAAGAAATCATTCAAAAGGTGAAAAAACATTTATTTTTGCTAATATTGACCATCCCTAGCTCACCCAGGTGGGAGGTGCACAGGTAAGAAAGAAGAGGAGAAAGGAAAATTCCAGACATACACACACACAAATAATGGAAGAAATAATACTCAAAATATGCTGAGTGATTATACTTGGGTTTGGGGAGTCTGGGTGACATTCGTTTACTTAGTTTTACTTTCCTTTATCTTCAGGTTTTTCTAAAATGAATATTTTTTTCATAATCACAAAAATTTTTTCTTTAAAAGATTCCATTGGAAAGAGAATACATAAACATTGAACTGCAAAATATCTATAACATTAGCCTCAGTCTATCTCAGTGTTCAGATACCTAACTGCATTAGTCCAGTTATAGATACAAGTGAACTTGCTGACTAGCAATTAAAATAAAAAAGAGCATCAACAAAAATATCCATCCCAGAAAGAGTCTGGCCAACAGTGTTCACATTAGCTTCTAAATTAAATATGGATGAGATATTTTCTCTTGATTCATTCCATTTGTTATTACAACTGAGTAATAACAAACTATATTCATCTACAAATTTTGTCAAGAGGATATTATTTTAGGATCAAAGTAAACCCTTTGGCGACATTTCAGATTCCAATTGTGTGAGGCACTTGGATTTCGGAGAAGCAATCATGTTATTATGCTACTAGTTAATATTGAGTCTCTCTTGGGAGTTGCAGAAGAGTGACTTCTGAACACCAACAATCGCACTGGTCCAAACCTCTCCCACAACACCACGGACAACCCTGGCCTGTAGTTCTACAGGAAACATTTGATCATCGTTTGAATATTGATGCCCAAAATATGGAATTCAATAGGTTACATATAACCATTTTGAGAACATAGCTTTTGGGTGCAGACCTTTTAAAATATCACTTGTTGTGACTGGGCCGAAACAGAAATGTTTGTTTTGCTAGTTAGGTTGTTACTGTTTTATCTCCTTTGTCATTGGCCTGGGAAATTCAAAGTCCCAAAGCTGGTCAACTATGACCAACAATTGGGATTCACTCGTTTTTTGTGTTTTAGAAAATTAAGGCAGTGTGAATTCAACCCAGTGATAAATGTGCCTTTCTCCTTCCAAAGCCTCATCTGTACTAGATTGTACAATTTGGCATCTGCCTTGACAACTCTAGCAAGCAATCATTTTGACAGGAGACCATCTGTGTTAAACAGTATGCACAGTGTAAATGTAAAGCAGAGAGGGAATGAAGTACCTAGGAACAGATAATTATCTGAAATGACCCGGGAGATTGGTATTTAGAGTCTCAGGGGAGAATATATGCCAAGAGTTGAACATTTGAGAGATTCCTTTCTAGAATGGTTTTGGGGACAAAGAGTCTCCCTTGAGGACTGAAATGATGAGAACAAAATATTTAATAAACAGCTACCACCCCTGGATTAAGAAGCTGGCTCTAACCCTTTCTCTTCCATTAACTAACTCTATTTCTCAGGGTAAGCCACTTGACCTCTTGGTATCTGTTCTCTTTTCTGTCTTCCCTAGCTGTGTGTTTCCTTGAGTAAATCACTTAGCATTGGTTTGTCTATATAATGAACTTCACCATTTCTGGGAATTGTTTCTTCCTCTCTTCCATGAACTGCCCCAGCTCTATGCCAAACAATGAGCTCGTCCCCTCCCCCCAAAATTCATTGCTCCAATCAGATTTTTTCTCTTGTGTTTGGAATAAGGACTAAAAGATTCCAGCTCAGAATTGTCTGTCATTTCTCTTGGACTGGCATAAATTTGAGATCTCTTGGCAGTAGTCATTTTTCATAGTATGTATAAGGAAACTGAGAAAACAGTTCTGGACAAAACAGATCAAAGGAGATGAATAAGCAAAGAGAAAAAAAAAGAAAACTCAGGTGGTTCACTTGTTCTCAAAGTCAAGCTTTACTCTTCTCCCTGGATTTTAGGAGAAATTCTAGTATTCTTAACATTCATTCCTTTTTTTCCCCCTTAAATTAGTTTGTCACTTGCATCAAAGAGAAAGCCAAATAATAGGAGTTTGGCATCTGATTTGCTCCTATCTTTAAATGGTTGCATCACTCATAAATCTGTGGTTCTCAATGAGGAAAACAAATGCTCCTATATGAAATCAGCATGCTAAATTATATGAGCTCTATCATTCCATCCTGTTCTAACTTTCCGTCTATAATTTTATTTCTATGAAGGTCAAAGTTTTGATTGTGGGTAGAGAGGAATACAAATACAAAGTCTCTATGGAAGGGTGATAGGACATTCACACACACAAATACAGAACCTTTCAGCTCTTGAGGCCAGCTCTGAAAGAAACCAGAGCGAGTGTCTGCACCATTCCAACTTTACTAGGTGGTTCTGAGTTTTCACATAGGTCTAACTGTGCCTTTAGTAACATTCGAAATTGCAAATGAAAAATATAATCTAAATGGGTATTTTTTTATTCCTTTGCAGCTGGCAAGATTTGACTTGTTCAGATCTAGAGCTGGCTTTGGTGGAAGAATGAATTGTCTGGTTGTTGTAATAAGACACTTACCTGAGGTGGGTCTAATTGCTTACAGCCAGTAGGAACTTAAAGGCAATAGCCTAACTCAAGACTGAATGAATAATCAAAGGCTTAGTGATAGCCTTTAAAGCCAGGACCCCCTGGTACAGTTTGTCTGGTTACTTTTTTTTTTTTAATTTTTCTTTATTTTATTGTGTTGGTTTTGCCATACAATGACATGAAACTGCCATGGGTTTACATATGCTCCCCCTCCAGAACCCCCCTCCCTCCTCCCTCCCGATTCCCTCCCCCTGGGACATCTGGGTGCACCAGCCCCAAGCAACAACCCTGGGCTGGCGATTGATTTCACATATGGTAATTAACATGTTTCAATGCCATTCTCCCATATCATCCCACCCTTCTTTTCTGTCCATTTTCAGTCTCCTGCCTTAGTCTTTGCTGTGTAGTTTCTCCTGTGCTGCATGATTCCTATTCTATGAGTATACCTTTCAACTTTATCTATGGAAGGAAACTTCTGGTCTACTTGATCAAACAGCGACTGTTCCCTCCTCTGAATTAAAAGGATTTGATTTTAGCCTCATTCATGTGAAAATAATGTGGTATTTTATGAAGATACTGCTAGCTACTCTAACAAATAAATTCCAAAATTTCAGTGGCTTAACCCAAGAGAAGCTTATTTCCCTGGCGGTCTAGTGGTTAAGATCCCAGGCTTCCAATACAGAAGGCGTGGAAACTACAATCCTGCATGCCTCATGGCATGGCCAAAATAAAGAGAGAGAAAGAGAGAAGCTTACGTCTTATTTATGACACAGTGGGAGTTTAGGGCCATTTGATGTCTTCTCCAAAAGGTGATTCAGGAACCCAGGTTCCTTCCATCATTCTTTCCTATGTGATGTCCCAAGGCCTCAGAGTCTTCCGTATCCATCCAACAGAACAGAAATCCAAGCACCTCAGTCCAGAAGTGATAACTTTGCATTTTTCTTATATTCTATTGGAAAAGAACTGGTCACATAACCTCATCTGCCAGTATGATGAGAAATGTACTTCCTGACTGGATTCTGCCTTCTGAAGAATTTTGGTCACCTGAATTGGATTTGGGTTGATGGTTACCTGTCTTTTCCAGATGTTTCTTGTACTTCAATTCTTCTCTATCAGCTATATGTCTCATTCCAGGAATTAATATTCTTGGCAGTGAGGCAATAATTTTTATCTCCCATAGCATGTAATACATTACCTTGAGCATATTTTGCTCTGATTTAATGTTTCTTGATTGGCTTGTACTCAATGAAGAAAATATTGAAAAATTACAGTGATACCAAATTTCCCCAAAGTGCCGGGATATTATTCTGTTATCTGGCTTGATGAAACCTGGAAATAATTGGATAAAAAGAATGGCAACATTCTTTTTAAAATGTGGCATTGTCCCTTATTCAACAATATTTTTTACTTTATTTCAATTGGAGGCTAATTGCTTATATTTATTTCACAAACATTTATGGAGAAACTGTAGTGTGTCCAATATTATGCCAGATGTTTTGGCAAAGGAGATAAATATCTCAGAGCTCTTGACCATGAGAATCTACAGTAAGATGGATGAGAAAAAGTCAGTTATGAATGTACAGGCTGACAGAAGCACAGAAATAGATGCTCAGAATGGAATGGATTTGATTAACAGAGCACAGAAAGGAGGTCTCTTACTTTACAGGTCTTTTAACAGGAGCTCTAGATAGAAGCCAATCTTCATCACAACCAATGCTACTAATGAAAAAAAAAAAAAGATTGGCATAGCACAATATCAAACACTCTTGGGTATATCATATTATTTTCCTCTACTACAACCTTTTGGGAAAATTAAAAAACCAAGGTTCCAGGGAGCAAAGTGAATTCCCTAAGATAACATATATAAATGGTGAAGGTTGGGGTTATCCTGCTATTGGAATAAATATGTTCTTGTGGATTAGATACTTTCTTCAAGGTTTATACTTTTTAGTACTTGGAAGTAAAGAATCACAGGGAGAGAGACAGTGATATAAATACACCTCAGGCTCCTCAGAGCCTGTTGCTTTGTAGGTGCTGAAGAAATGAATCTTAAGGAATGGACGGACTGGCATTTTGCAAAGCTACATGTGTCAGTTTAAATCACGAGGGACCACTACTAACTTGTTCTTTTCAGTGGGTGTGCTAACTCGTAACTTGATTATACACTTCTGTGCAGGTTCCAAAACATGAGGAATAGAATTAGGGTGCTAACTTTCTTGCCTTTCTTTGACAATAGCAGCAGTTCTGAATGGGACCTTCGATGAGACTGCAGAGAGCAGGGCTCACAACGCAGTGCGGGGTCCAGTTTGATTCCAGACCAGCTTGCCAAAAAGAGAATGAAGCTTGTGTCGGGCAGTGTTGCAGCTCCATCTACTGGACTTCCTGTAAATCACACTTAGACTTTCAACAGAAACGTTCAAAGCGTGACTGTCTAAGAACACTAAAAATTTTCATGTCAATCCATCCTCTTTAATGACCTGAACTTACACATGTGGAAAATAAGATAACTTCCTATGGAAAAAAAGAGTCATAAAAGGTTATCTTACTTTCCGCATGTGTAAGCATAGTTCCTCATGTGGCAGAGAGATGATTTAACATTAAATGTTCAATTTGAGGCCAAGAGACAGTAAAGGATGTTTCTATCTTTGCCACCCAAAGCAAGAGTGGAATCACCGATAATATAGAAATGCAAAAACGTCAGAGCCCACAAATCTATCTGTAAAATATAGTCACCTGCAGAGTAATCAGTGTCTCTTTTCTTCTGGTTCAAAAAGAAAGGTGAAATTTAGTCTTCAGTGAGAATCCGGGGAGGGTTTTCATTTTGAAGTTCCACACGCCACCCTCGGCCACAACTCAGTCTGTGCTTTTTCTTTTTCTCTCTTCCCCCCCTTCTTTCTTCCTCTTCCAGATTCTTCCACCCCCACTGCTCTCCCTGTCCCCCCATAAACCTCAGGCAAACTGTAGTCCATAAACAGCCGTACCAGCTACAGCATCTTGGATTCGTTAAAAGCTTTGCAGATGAGCTCAAACTCATTTTTCATTTTATTCCTGAAGTCATCAGATTCAAGCTTGTCACATTTTCTGGACACAAAGCTCCAGGCATGTTTTATTCATTATCTGTTCTCATCTTTGAGGCAAACACCTGCAATCCATTTTAGAGTTGGGAGACATTTCTGAAGTTTCAACCTACCGTGCATAGGTTTTTGCCTCTTTCCTTGAGCCAAGAATTCCCATAGCAGTGTGTTTCATCCCAGCTACTCAGTGAACCTTCAAAATCCTAGGGCCAGCAGTTCACAGGGGTGTTATTGTTGTTGACATTTGAGGACAAATTGAAATTAAAATAGAAAAAATAATTTATTAACCTTTCACATCATATGACTTAAGTTTAAACCGTTTTCTCAAAATGGTTGAGAATGAGGATAGAGGAACAAAGGTAAGTTATATTGAATTAAGGGCTGCTGGCTCAATTACTATTTTAGCAGACTTCGTACCACCTCACAGCCATGTGACCATTAGTGGCAAAGCACTGAGCTGCCCAAGATTTGAGGTTCAAGCCTGGCTTTGTCAATACTTGCAGTTAGCCTTGGACATTTGCTCTATTTCTCTGCCTTGGTACACCTACTGCTGAGGAAGGAAATTGTAAGCTGATCAGTCCTTTGCAAAGGAGGGAGTCGGTAGGATGAATACAGAAAGCGGCATCAAAATTTATGCTCTATTGTGTGTAAATGGATAGTTAGTGAGAAGTTGCTGTATAAAGCAGAGAGCCCGGTCTGGTGCCCTGTGATGACCTAGAGGGGTAGGATGAGGGGAAGGGAGGGAGGTTCAGAAGGGAAAGGTTAGATGTATAATTATGGCTGATCCATGTTGTTTTATGGAAGAAACCAAAACAACATTGTAAAAATTAAAAAGCAAGTATCCATACACAAAAATAAAGTCAAAATGGATCAAAGATCTAAACATAAGACCAGAAACTATAAAACTCCTAGAGGATAACATAGGCAAAACACTCTCCGACATAAACCAAAGCAGGATCCTCTATGACCCACTTCTCAGAATATCGGAAATAAAAGCACGAATAAACAAATGGGACCTAATTAAAATCAAAAGCTTCTGCACAACAAAGGAAACTATAAGCAAGGTGAAAAGACAGCCTTCAGAATGGGAGAAGATAATAGCCAATGAAACAACGGACAAACAATTAATCTCAAAAATATACAAGCAACTCCTGCAGCTCCATTCTAGAAAAATAAATGACCCAATCAAAAAGTGGGCCAAAGAACTTAACAGGCATTTCTCCAAAGAAGACATAAAAATGGCTAACAAACACATGAAAAGATGCTCAACATCACTCATTATCAGAGAAATGCAAATCAAAACCACAATGAGGTACCATTTTACACCAGTCAGAATGGCTACAATCCAAAAATCTACAAGCAATAAATGCTGGAGAGGATGTGGAGAAAAGGGAACCCTCTTACACTGTTGGTGAGAATGCAAACTAGTACAGCCACTATGGAAAACAGTGTGGAGATTCCTTAAAAAACTGCAAATAGACCTGCCATATGACCCAGCAATCCCACTGCTGGGCATACACACCGAGGAAACCAGAATTGAAAGAGACACGTGTACCCCAATGTTCATCGCCGCATTGCTTACAATAGCCAGGACATGGAAGCAACCTAGACGCCCATCAACTGACGAATGGATAAGAAAGCTGTGGTACATATACACAATGGAATTTTACTCAGCATTAAAAAAAAATTCATTTGAATCAGTTCTACTCAGGTGGACGGAACTGGAGCCCATTATCCAGAGTGAAGTAAGCCAGAAGGAAAAACAACAATACAGTATATTAATGCATATATATGGAATTTAGAAAGATGGTAACAGGAACCCTGCATGCGAGACAGCAAAAGGAACGCAGATGTATAGAACAGACTCGTGGACTCTGTGGAAGAGAGTTCATGTAGCATTGAAACATGTTAATTATCATATGTGAAATCAATCGCCAGCCCAGGATTGATGCTCGGGGCTGGTGCACCGAGATGTCCCAGGGGGAGGGAATAGGGAGGGAGGAGGGAGGGGAGTTCTGGAGGGGGAGCATATGAAAACCCATGGCGGTTTCATGTCATTGTATGGCAAAACCAACACAATGAAAAAAAAAAGAAAAGAAAAGAAAAATAAAATTAAAAAGCAGACAACAAAATGTTGGGAGGGAAAGGCCTTCTTTATCAAGTGCTTAAAGAGATCCCATGATACAGATTGTGGATCCTTTTAGGAATGCTTAGAGTAGGAACATGAGTGAAAGTGTTCTAAAACTAGATGATACGGCAAATCAGTGACAAAGGAAATATACCGTAAGTATCCTGATTCCTTGTCTGTTGATCTTAGGAGACTAGATCTTAACATGGTTGAAGTCATTCAAAATATTAGGGGGAAATAAAAATTGGTTTAAAGTTTAGAGAGAACAGTGAACATATGCTAGCAACTTCGATTCCAACTTTCTCTATATGTTTATCTTGGTATCATGTGACAAAACTAACTTGCTAAGTAACTAACTAAACATATAAACAAAAGGTGAAAGGCCCCCAGAAGTTTAAGTGCAAATGATTTGCACAAAGAATTTTGTGGGAAAGTGAAGTTGGAAAACAACTTCCTCTTATCTTCTTTTCACAGAAAAATATATAGAAATACTATGTCAAAAATCAATTGGTCAGTCAGAAAATAACCTGGACACCAGACCTGGGACCCCTTATAGAGTCATATTACTTCAGAAAGGGATAGAATATTTGGCAAGCAACACACAAGGATGGGAGCTGAGCCAGGTGCAAAGGATGGTTTTACTCTATTTCAGTCTCGCTGTCTGGCGACCACCTCCTGGGCAACATCAAATTCCTCCTCACTGCCTGTTGGTAGGATAGCCATCATGTCCTAACACAGACTATGCCTTCCCAGAAATGGCTAATCTAAAGAGAAGCAGTCATCTCATAGATATTTAGTGAGAGCACACGTATATTTTAAGGTATACAAACATGTCTGAGATATAATCTCTCATGACTAGGAATTTACAATCACGTTGGGAGAAACAGCAGTTCCTGAGAATTTAAGCAACAGTAGAGAAGGAGCCATCATACAAGTTGGTGATGACAGTAACAAAGGAGCACAACAGGCAGAAAAGACAGAGGTTCAGAGGAGGCGACCTATGGACTAGAAGGGTTGAGACAACTCCTCAAAGGAAAATCCCAAGTTGGGTATAGAAGGATGAGTAGGGGTTGCATGGCAGAAATAAATCCAGCTGTGGTAACGAACAGAAAAAATAAAAATCTCTGCTGCAAGAAAAGTCATAGATGGGAACAAAAAAGCCATCTGGCTGGATTCAGTGGTTCAGACACACAGGCCTGTGTTCACTCCTACACGAAGCCATGTAGATCAACAGAGCTGCTGGTTTGCTGCAGAAACTCGCACTTACTCCTCCCTGCCTCTTTTTAATTTATTGTTCTAATCACGGGGCATAATAGTAGCCAAGTCAGAGGAGGATGGTGCTGTGACAGGATAATGGGCTCCGGCTTTGAAAATAACGTCTCAGTTTCTCCGAGGCCTCTTCTTTGGCAGCAGGAGACCATTAGCTTGTCACGTTGTCCAGCCCTATTGACATTATCTTTTAATTGCCCTTGAAGACCCATCTCCTAGGCAGCATGTCAGAGATTTTCAGAGCACTGGGCTTTTTGGACTGACATCCCAATCCATTTTATCATCTTAACTTCAGAAAATCTAACGAGCAAGGAAGATTAAAGGCTTTGACAAAAGGAGAAGAGCATCATGGGAAGATGTTAGAAAGGCTATATTCATGATAACAATTAAAGACAAAATGAAGTGGCAAGACAAGCAAGCTATTCTCCATGAATTCTAGGAACAGATGTATGTGCGTGTGGCTATATGTAAGGATAAGGATCCCATGTTAAATAGGTTAGTCAAGACAAAAATCAAATTTCTAAGCCGAATGTTTTTATAGCTTTGTATGGGACATAATTAGAGATGCAGGATGCTGCCAAATCCTGGTATATTTGCTCTGTCCTCCACTTTTCTTGTGAGACAGAGCTATATATGTCTGGGTGGTCCCTTCTGTTGGCTCCATTCTTTCTGTCAAGTGTCTGAAGTGTCATTATGCCCAGGAGGTTGGCCAGCTAT
This sequence comes from Antilocapra americana, assembly GCA_007570785.1. Classification (NCBI taxonomy): domain Eukaryota; kingdom Metazoa; phylum Chordata; class Mammalia; order Artiodactyla; family Antilocapridae; genus Antilocapra; species Antilocapra americana. The sequence goes on from ML661322.1 coordinate 5,595,539, forward strand.
TCCCTGTATCTCCTGAGGACAAAATGAAGTAAATAATTTTAAAGCATATGAAGAAGCTGGAGGAGAATGTAGGGGTGGGTAATTTCATAGGCTAATGAGTAACAAGAGTATTTCAGCTATTTTGGGGAAGGGGTGGAGATTTCTAGGAATTGGGCCACCATCCACTTTTTGGTCTTTATTGTTGACCTTGGAACTGTCATGATGCTTCTGGGTGTGTCACTTAGCTTACTGATGTGTTACAGTGAGCCTATGGGTGTGTGCATGATCAGTCACCTCAGTCGTGTCTGGCTCTCTGTGACTCCATGGACTGTAGCCCGATGTGCTCCTCTGTCCACAGGATTCTCCAGGCAAGACTACTGGAGTGGGTTGCCATTCCCTCTTCCAGGGAATCTTCCTGACCCAGGGATCAAACCCACGTCTCTTGCATCTCCTGCATTACAAGCAAACTCTTCACCACTGAGCACGGGGAAAGCATACAGTGAGCATGTACTGAGGCTCAAGATGTAGTAGAAGTTGACTCATCCGCCATCTTGGACCTATTTGGTTCTAATCACTTATGTCATACCTATGGCTATGTCATTCTTTTAAAGACTGTGCCCGGCCCCCTTCCCTCCTGTTTCAGGTGTAGTCTGGTCAGAAACCCCTAAGCATCAGGGTAGGCCTTCTTGCAACTGAGGCAGTCACTGGTGGGGTGGGCTGTCTCTGAATCTGTAACAGAAAGGGAGAGATGCTATCCCTTACACGTGGAATCTAAAAAGATACAATACAAATGAACTTACTTACAAAATAAGAAGAGACTCAAAGACTTAGAGAATGAACTTATGATTGCCAGGGTTTAAGATGGGGGGAAGGGATAGATAGGGAGTTTGGGATGGACATGTACACACTGCTATATTTAAAATGGATAACCTACAAGGACCTACTGCATAGCACAGGGAACTCTGCTCAATGTTATATGGCAGCCTGGATGGAAGCGGGGTTTAGGGGAGAAAGGACAGATGTATATGTATGGCTGAGTCCCTTTGCTGACCGCCTTAAACTATCACAACATTGTTAATTGGCTATAGTGGAAGTCACTCAATCATGTCTGACTCTTTGCGACCCCATGGACTATAGCCTGCCAGGCTCCTCTGTCCATGGAATTCTCCAGCAAGAATACTGTAGTGGGGAGCTGGTCTCTTCTCCAGGTGATTTTCCCAACCCAGGGTTTGAACCCAGGTCTCCCACTTTGCAGATGGATTCTTAATCTGCTATACCCCAATACAAAATTAAAAGTTTAAGATAAATAAATATGCAAAAAAAAAAAAAAGAAGAAGAAAGGGGGAATGCTGTAGAGAATTCAAGACAGAGTGGGCGGTGGATCCAGTGTCCTTTAAGGTCATTTCTCTCCAACTTCAGGCCTAGGAGTCAGCCTTCCTCATCTTCCTGGGTGGGAGCTTTCCCTAGAGATCATCAGTTAAGAAAATGAGCTCTGTACAAATACATCTGTGTCTGTGTAGGGTCTCAGGACATGGGTCATAGTGACACCAGGGCGGTTCTTTGGGCAGGCAGTCCTCCCCATCCTGGCTCTGAAAGCCATGGTCCCTACCCCCTCCTCCCCCCCTTACCTCCACCCCCCTAGTTTCCAGCTTACAAAAGCATCATGGCTGCCAGGCTCTGATTAAAGGCCTCCATGGGGCCAGTACTTGCAGTCTGTCTTCTTTCCCTCCAGCCCCACCCTCCCTTACATTCCAGTGTCCCCTCCCTCTTCCTGTTATTGTCCTGTTCCCTTCTGATAAGATTGCATTTGTCCCGCTGAAGAGGAACGTTTCTTTCCTGTACGTTAATAGTTTTCAAAGGCACACTAATGAAAAGATCTCTATCCTAACACCAGATAATTTATACTAAGTGTTAAAGGACCAAGAGGAGGAGAAGGCCTGATTCTCCTTTAATCACTTAGGAAACATTTGACAGACAATCACCAAGCTTGTGACTCTGGTTTCCAAATGCAGTTTTGTTTTGGCTACAGGGGAAAGGAATTGCATTTTACAAGCTAGAGTTAATGGTTCAGCTAGAAAGGAGAGTCAGAAGATGTGGGTTCCAAAGTTAACTTCACTACTGTACTTAGTGGCTCACATATGGTTGGCTGGCAAGTTCTTTCTTATTTGGGCTTCACTGGTAAAGAATCTGCCTGCAGTGCAGGAGACGTAGTTTTCAGGAATTTTTCCCTAGAGAAAGAAATGGCAACCCACTCCAGTATTCTTGCCTGGGAAATCCCATGGGCAGAGGAGCCTGGAGGGCTAAGTCCATGGCGGGTGGCAAGAGCTGGGCACGACTTAGCAACTAAAACCATCCACTGCCACCACACTTCTTACTTACTTACTTCAGCTTCCTTGTTTGTGACACGGGGCCATCAATGTACTTCAGGGTTCTTGCGAGGGTTAGTGACATAGCCTGTCCACCATGCTCTTTAAGTGGAAAAAATCAATATAAGGTAGTTTGATCATAAAAATACGTAAATTTAATACGTGACACAAGTTGAGATGCATGAATTCTAGGAAACAGGTCTCATAAAGCTCCTGTTTGCGAAAGTCAGCATCATCTTTGCCTCCAGTACAGCTCCCAGTCAGTCAAACTTTGTTTAAAAATATTGTAGAAGTCTGCTGAAGCCCTACTACATGGAAAATGGTCCTTAGCAATCTACTGTAGAGCACATGGGACTCTGCTCATTGCTATGTGGCAGCCTGGATGGGAGGGGAGTCTGGGGAGAATGGACGCATGTAAATGTATGGCTGGGTCCTTTCTCTGTTAACCTGAAACTATCACAACGTCGTTGTCTATAGTAGTAGTATGTTAGTTGCTCAGTTGTGTCTGACTCTTTGACACCCCATGGATTGTAACCTGACAGGTTCCTCTGTCCATGGGGTTTTCCAGGCAAGAATACTGGAGTAGGTAGCCATGTCCTTCTCCAGGGGATCTTCCTGACCCAGGGATCAAACCCAGTCTCCTGCATTGCAGGCAGATTCTTTACTGTCTGAGTTTCAGGGAAGCCCCCCTCCCCCAATACAAAATAAAAAGTTAAAAATAAGAAAAAAAGAGAAAGTGGTCCTTAGCAATCATTGTACAGATGGCAAAACTGAGCCCACCCCCTCACCTCTTGAGTAATAAGAGAATCATTTAAATTGGTGCATCTTTTTTAACAGCAAAGTTAGCACTAGAATTCAGTGGAGACTTGAGCCACCTGGGCTGTGCTCTTTCCAGTCAAACATGCAGTTTCTCCCACCAGGAATATGATTGCTGTGTTGCTCTTTCTTTTTTTTTTTTTCACATTTCATTTATTTATTTATTGTGTTGCCCTTGGAAAATATGTTATATATAAACTGAATAAACCATGGACTAACTATGGATTCCCTAGCATGAAAGCAAAGGGCTTAGATGCAAAGTTATAGTCCTTCTATTTCAAGGCTGTTGTGGATCTTCTGAGTTGATTGTCTTCTAATCTGTCTTCCTGTTTCTCTTGGCTCTGCTGACTTACCCCTCTCTTGGCCCTGAGTCCCTTGGCTGGCTACCTTACCAGAAATTGCGCTGGAGGGCAGTACTTTGGTTTGTTATCAGTGGTTCAGAGAATCTGCCATCTCTTAGTGCAATGTCAAACCTGTCAGCCTACCTAGAAATAAGAGAACATTATTTCCATAGAAGCTGTAAGAACATATGGAAAAGCCATTGATTCATATAAAAGTGAGGCTGGAGAACAAAAGACTTAAGAATTCTCAGGGGAAAGAAGGGTCTAACACAGTGGTGCTCTAACCTGGATGCAAATTAGAATCATCAGTGGAGCCTGTAAAATGTTCTGATGCCTAGATGGGTGGTTGACAAACATCAGAAACACTTGGACTGCCCGTTAACACAGGTTTCTGGGCCCCACCCAGAGAGTTTCTGATTTGATGGGTCTATGATAGGGTCTGAGGATTTTCAATTCTAACACATTACTGAATGATGGTGTGTTGCTGGTCCAGGGGTCTCATTTTGAGATACATACCTCTAGACCAATTATTATCACTATTTCTAGGGGCAGGACCCAGACATAGGTACTTTTTAAGGTCCATGAGTGATTCCAATGTATAGCCACATTTGCTAACTACTGATGATACCGAGCAATGCAGATTCTAGAACAAGTAGGTATGGTGGCCCATTCACAATTCTGATCTTCTCAAAAGGATGTTCTGAATCTTTTCAGGAGAGTATGTCATTCTGGTGATTAGATGGGGAGGCATCTGCTTTTTTGGTATGTGCCATTCAATTGGAAGGACACTAAGCATTTGTTGTGCTAAAATATTCTTTCCTATGCTTCTTTAGTCCCTTCTCCTCTCTTTAATTAGTTAATCTAACTTTCATAAGTTACCTGTGCTTGCTGTCTGTGCCTTAAAGACATTGGAAAGGCCAGTCTGAATGCCTTAAAGACATTGGAAAGGCCAGTCTGAATTCCCAACGGAGGCTGGAAGGAGTGAAGGGAGAAACTGGCCACAGCTTCCCATCTCCTCCCTGTAGTCCGAAGACCTTTCTAGCTGAAAGAAAATTACAATAGGACACTGCAATTGTGAAATGCCAGAGATCAATATCTTGTCCTCACGTGGTCATCAGTAGTCCTGGTCACACTCAGGAAAGCATCATGTCTGGTACTGGGGAAACTTTGCATAAAATATGCAACAACTTCTCATCATCTGGGGTCAGTGGAATGACACCTCCAAAAATAGAATCAGTAGATATAAACCTCCATTTAGTTATTAATTGTGGTGGTTTAATTGCTTAGTTGTCTCTGACACTTTGCGACCCCATGGACGTAGCCAGCCAGGCTCCTCTGTCCATGGGATTCTCCACGAAAGAATACTGGAATTTGCAGCCATTTCCTTCTCTAGGGGATCTTCCTGACCCAGGGATTGAACTCGAGTCTCCTGCATTGGCAGGCAGATTCTTTGTCGCTGAGCCATCTGGGAAGCCCTAGTCATTAATTAAGGGGATTTAATAATGACTGTTCTGTTCTATGACCAAGCTCATTTCATGCATTTTCTTATGTCATTTTATCACAGCAACCTTATGAGACAGCCATTAGGGCTCTGTTTTATAGAGAAGGGCACAAAGTTTCAGAGAGATAATATAGTTCACCAAAGATTATAAGGCTAGAATTCCTACTAAAGTCTGACCTAGTACAGCACTGAGAGCTAGAGACTTTTGTCCATAAAACAGATCAGGAGAGGAGACTGAGTTTCAGCAGGGAGCTCAGGTGACTCATGTACAGTGGCTGGAGCCACTGTGGGTAGGGTAGCTGCTAAAGAGGCTTGAGAATGAGGCTAAGTTGGAAATAAAGGGAATGGTTCTGAAGACAGTGAAACCAACCTTATAATTTGGCGTAAAGCCTCTGTCTTAGGCTAGGATAGTTTCTGGTTAACAAAAAAATAAACACTACAATAACACAAGCTTGAAGACATTATTCGCATTAGCCAAAGATATTGTTAACGTGATTTAGTTTTTTATGCACACACATCCATAAGTGATTTGCAAAGCCTGGAGATATGTTACAGATACTGATTCATAACTTATTTTTTTGTTTCTCTATTTTTTTAATCTGTTAGTAATTCAATCTGAAAAGTTTGTTGATATTGATAAATATTTATATAGAAATGATTTTTAAGGAGTGTACTTTATTACATTATATGTATGTGCCATACATAACAAGCTCTCTATTGTACTCTATTGTAAGGCTTTTGCTTTTATCAAGATGTACTCTTTATAAAGGGCTTCCCAGGCGGCACACGGAGAAGGCAATGGCAACCCACTCCAGTACTCTTGCCTGGACAATCCCATGGACTGAAGAGCCTAGTAGGCTGCAGTCCATGGGGTTGCGAAGAGTCGGACACGACTGAAGTGACTTAGCAGCAGCAGCAGGTGACACTGATGGCAGAGAACCCATCTGCCAATGCAGGAGACACAAGACATGCGGGTTTGATCCCTGGGTCAGAAAGATCCCCTGGAGGAGAGCATGGCAACCCACTCTGGTATTCTTGCCTGGAGAATCCCATGGACGAGGAGTCTGGTAGGCTACAGTTCATAGGGTCGAAAAGAGTTGGGCATGACTAAAGCAACTTAGCATGCATGCACTCTTTATAAAACAGTTATAATGAAAAATTTGCATAAAATTCTTCCTCATTATTTATCTATTTTAATGACGTGTAATTGATTTCCAATGTCTTAGTTTCCGGTGTACAGCACAATGATCCAACTATACACATAAATGCATATCTATTCTCGTTCAGATTCTTTTCCCTTATAGGTTATTACAAAATATTGAGTATATTCTCTGTGCTATACAGTAGGTCTTTGTTGGTTATCTATTTTCTATACAATAATGTATGTATATTAAAATAAAATACCTAGAAGTTAAATTGCTGGATCTTACATAAGCATATTTTAAAGGTCTTTGATATCTATTATCAAATTCTTCTACAGGAAGTTCTTTATTTTGTTAAACTAGTTTTCCACCTGCATTGTCAGAGGTCACCCATTTCTAGCAACCCTGAAAACACTGGATCTTAATACTTCTAAATACCAGTTGGATAGGTGAAAACTGATGCTCATTGAATTTATTAGCATTGCATTCTCCTAGAAAATAAAAACAAATTATTTAACCAACAGAATTTTTATACTAATTACAAATTTATCAACTTTATAATCACAAATATTTGCTTAAACCAAATTTAGACCTATTGACACACTTTCTTTTCATGTTTCTATTCTCACTTCATGTTCATAAACTCTGGACTTTCTGAATTCGAACTCCTACATACATAGTTTGTGTTTGTGGGGGGAAGGGTTATCCCCACCCCAAAACCATGTGTTTCTGAACTAAAAAAAAAAAAAATGAATGTATTCTCCTTAGGAAAATCCACATCTCTACTTGTCTTCATTTCTCTACTGTTCTCTACCCTCCATTAGTCACCTCATTTCCCAATTAACCCAAGCATCCTTGATTCAGGGGGTAAAAGGCAAAACTGAGGGCTGTGCAGACAATATATAATACCCCCACAAGGGCGTCAGAATTTGACAGCCTTCAATAGGTTAATTTTTCAAAGTGGTAAGCTGATATTTGTGTATAAAATGCACATCTGCAGGGTAAATGGTATTAAGTGTTGGTGAATTATGGTCCCAGCCCAGGGGTCACTTGGGCTTCAATGCTACAAGCACCTTAATGCTTTTTTGAATGAAGGCTCCACTAATTGCTTCCATATGATTCTCCCCTGGCCCCTCCTCCACCCCCACTTGTGCCCTAGCGCGGGAATAATGAGCTACGAAATTGTGCTGTATTGACTGGGGGCTGGCGTTAGAACAGAACCTGCCATTTTCCCCGGGATTTGCTTTGACTCTTGAAGTTCAGACAGTGTTGGGGGTCAAGTCCCAGAAGCCCCAAGTCCCCCCTCCCCTGCTCCCTACTCCCCATTCTTTTAAACCACTGGGACTGCACACTTACCCTGCGAAGGGGTGGGCGGATCATTAATTAGCTCGGCTGTTAGGCTGTCTGCTGGGAGGGAGATCCACATTTTAAAGGGTGTGTTGGCGTGTTGATGGGGGGAGGAAGAGGAAAGGAGTTGTAAGCATTCCCCAAACACACTGTTGGAAGGGCCGCCTGGGTGAGGGGAGCCAGTCCAGAAACGAGTCTTCTGAGGTTTCCTCCTCTCCATCCAGATAACCACGCACAGCCTGAACCTCAGGAGGCTGGAAGGAGCACTGAGAGACAACTCAGGCTGGCCACCCAGACTGGAGTTCAAGTCAAGAACATCGTCAACTTGGCCAAAAGAGGATCAGTAGGAGACCTGGCAATGAACAAACATGGAGAAGCCCTGCATGTATTATGCACCTACTGCACACCAGGCACTTCCGTGAGCATCCCTGCCTCTACCCACTGGTTCCTTTGGGAGAGAAGTGCCCATTCACATCAAGCTGCTTGGCCAACATGACGACTGGATCTTAGAGCTGTCAGATCTGATTCCCACTTGGATCTGCCTGGCTTCAAACCTGTGCTCTACAGCACCATAAGCCTATGGTGTGTGTCCTGGAGTCACTCAGACCTGGGCTGGAGGCTGACCATTTCACTCAAAAACTGGGTAACCCAGAGATGCTCAATTTTCATGTCTATAAAATGAGATGCTCTTTCTGTATGCTGTTTACAACTGTGGTGAGAGTAAAAGAGTGAATATGAAGGCGTCAACAGAGTGCAGAACCTGTGTAGCATTCTGAAGATGTTAGTTGTTGTGAGGCATTGCTGTGTGTTGTTACTATTATAATGTTTCCTCCCAGGAACCACTCATCCAGCCACACATGCTCCTTGACATGCAGTCAGTCTAGAGCTCCTGGTGCTCGCCTCCCTGGACTCTAAGTCCTGATTCTTCTAGTCAGTCCAGCTTGAGAGGACTTGGCACCTCTGAGTTCCTACAGCTGCCTGTCCTATTTCGTTGGCAGGGATACATTCTGTCCTCTTTCTTTAATTGTATTGTTGAGCTAGTGTTTTTATTTTATGGCTGTTTGATTCCCCCATGTTACTGGTCTATTCCCAACTAAATTGTGAGGATCTCTGTAGAACAAAGATCTCACATTTCTTTGAGTTTCTTAGCGCACCTGGTTGGAAGCCATGCCAATATTGCTGCTCGAAAAAGTTTGAGAATTCTATCTTAATAAGTAGCAATTTAATAAAGAGTACAAAATCTTATGTTAGGTGCCCCTGAATAAAGTGAGTGAAGTTTGCGTTTACCTCTCATCACAGGTCTGGTCTGCAGTGTCTACCCTGGTCATTGCAGCTCAATCTGGCACCTAAATACTAGCTGGCATTTGGGAGGGGGATTCTCTTTTGAGATAATTAGATATTATTTTGAAAAAACAAAACAGAACACTTTGGTAAATGAAACTGCCCAAAAAATGGATTCAGGGACTTCCCTGGTAGTCCAGGGGTTAAGAGGCCATGTTCCCAATGCAGGGTGCGTGAGTTTCATCCCTGGTTGGGGAACTAAGAACTTGCATGTCACTTGGCCAAAAAAAAAAAAAATCAGTTTTAGCTAGACTGAACTGTATTTGTTTTGAAAGGTTCTTTTCTCTCCACCATGGATTTGGCTTTGTAGCAAAACAAATAGTTGGCATTTATGTATCTTTACGCAGCACAGTGTCATGCTGTACGCTTACATTTAGAGTTCTTTCAGACATGTTTTATAAAAACTCAACACAAACCAGCTTGAGACAAAAATGGATGTTAGGAATGAATTTGAAAACCAGAACAGCTTTCAGAGCTCTTAGAAATTGGAATCTGTGAACATCAGAAACCGACACAGCATTGCAAAGCGACTAAATTCCAATAAAAACAAAACCCAAAAACAAACCTGGAACCTGAACCATCTTCCTCTTTCTTCATTGCCCACCTCTTACTCCCCCATCCCAGATGGTAGACTTACTCCATCTTTTTTTCAGCTCTGAGATTATATTCTTAACTCTCCACAATCAAATAAGAAAGGAGTTTTCTCCAGCAGCTCTACTTATGAAACTACGAGGAAGAATTCTGATAGAAACAGGGATATGGGTATTACATTTAGCATAGTCTGGGTCCTATGTCTCCTTTGTTTCCACCCTTGTTATAATCAGAATGACCACTCTTTAACAGTCTTAAGACAACTAGCATGAAACGTTAAACAACTGAACATTGCTAGATTGTTTTGTTTTGCCCTCACTCATCATATTATTTATTGAACAAGTATTTATTGACCACTGAAGAGAGAATGAACAGGGGAGATGATTACTATCTTTATGTAGTTAATATTCAAAGAGGGAGGAGTGGCGATTAAATAATTTCAAATAGGGATACTGCTGGTGATCCAGTGGTTAAAACTTCATCTTCCCATGCAGAGTGTGTGGGTTCCATCCCTGGTCAGGGAGCTAAAATCCCATGTATCTCATGACCCAAAAAAACTGAGCATAAAATCAACAGATGCAATATTGTAACAAACGCAATATAGGCTTTAAAAATGATCCATGTCAAAAAAAAAATCTTTTAAAAACATTCACTCAACAGAAGATTTGGTAAAAGTTTTGGAAGGAGAACTCTGAGTGGTCCAGGAGAACCCATTTCAAGGAAGAGATGGATTCCAGGATGAAGCGAAGTGTTGTAATTGCCCTGGCTAAGAGGAAGAAAGACAACATTTACCACCTGTGAGAATGCCTACAGGAGAAAAAGCAAGCTCAGTCTGAGAAAAAAAGGCTCAGAATGGTGACACCCAGGAGACTTGTCCCTCTCCTCTGGGATCCCCCATACAGGGTCTTTACTAGAATCCTGAGTGGTATGCTCAACCCAGCCTCTTAGTCAACCTTTCCAAGTGTGTGTGTATTAGACCTTTAACTTTAGAAGGCAGAAAACCTTGCTTTCTACCATTCTTATCAGGAAAGGCAGCCCATTGTTCACTTGAAATGTGCTGTGGACAGTGGAGATCTCTGCAACCCACTTAGACAGCTGGGATTGCAGAAGGTAGAGGCCACATTGTTCTTTTGCATATCACCTTGTCATTTGATCGTGGACATCCATGTTAGGAGATCATCCTTCTCCTAACCACATATCACCCTATTAATATCTCTCTTGTGATACATACTTTCTACCTGTTACATTTATCTGTATTCACTTCTTCACACCACAACTGATCCCCAAGAAGATGATGAAGTTGGTTATCTGCCTGTTTTCTGTGTCTCTTTCAACAGAGTATCTACGAGAGTAGGTGCTTATGATGAAATTCATGCTTCTATGGTAAATACTATTTTCCAGGTATTATTCTTTGTGACCTGCATAACAATTCTATCAGGGAAGCAAAATCAACAACATTTTTCAAATGAGTAAACTGGGTCACAGACAGGTTAAGTAACTAGTGAAATGTCACAGAGCTTATAAACACTGGAGCCGAAATCTGAACTGAAGAAATCTGGTGCCAGAATGCAAGATCTTATTTATTATGCTGTACTGTCTATTGAGTACTAAATAAATTCATAAATGGATATAAGGACGGATGGATGGATGGATGAGTAAGAACAAAACTGGAGATATAGAATCCTTGAAATGGAGCATCCAGGAAGAATTCTCAACAGAAATTCACAGGACTGAGCGTATCTTAAAAACCACAGAAGAAAATACGTGCAATTAAATATGGCTGTTTTAATGCCCAGTGGAAAGCTTAGAAGGATATTCCCAGGGTTGCAAATCAGTCCCTCAAATCTTATACAGGCCTTATCAAACTACAAACATGTGGTTCACAATGATTAAGAGTAATTTTGAATTCCACTATTCTAAACTCCAGATAGTTTTGTAGTTTCCGTTTCTCCTTATTTCCCCAGATTCCTCAAATCATTCTTCAGTACTCACTTTTGCCATATTAGTATCCTCAGTGTCAGTGGCTCAGTCACGTCTGACTCTTTGAGACCCCATGAACTATAGCTGCCAGGCTCCTCTGTCCATGAAATTCTCCAGGCAAGGGTACTGGAGTGGGGAGCCATTCCATTCTGCAGGGGATCTTCCTGAACCAGGGATCAAACCCAACTCTTTTGTGTCTCCCAACTCTCTTGTGTTTCCTGCATTGGCAGGCGGATTCTTTACCCCTAATGCCACCTGGGAAACCCTCTGTTGGAAGCTACTGATTCTTAAAAAAGCTGATGAAATAATTTAAGAAGTCAACTCCAAGAAAACGGCATCTTGGAATACAGCAGAAATAGAATCAAGAGGGAGGCTGCCACGCCTACTGCTAGTGACACAATTCCATAGTCTGCATTTTATTATGAGACCCTGGGGGTTCTAATTAAACCCACTAGAGCTAAAAATTTACAGGCATTCCTATCTAACTTACGGTTCTGCAAAACACACTAATTTGATTGAAAAAAACACATTGTTGAGATAATTTATGTGCTTCTATTGTCAAACATGCATCGTAGCTTATAGACTATTGACCTTTATTTATTTATTTCCTGGAGAAGGGAATGGCTTACCCACTCCAGTGTTCTTGGCAGGAAAGTTCCATGGATAGAGGAGCCTGGTGGGCTACAGTCCATGGGATTGCATAGAATTGGGCACAACTGAAGAGACTTCACACACATTCACACACATCGGTATGACTCTGTCTTGAGTGCAATGACTCTATAGTAAGGGTTGCAATTCGGAATTGCAGGTTCTGCCATTTTGATATTATTTTTCAAAATTGTTTTTGTTATTCTGAGTTCTTTGCTCATCAACTTTTGTAGAAATCCTGTTGGAATTTTGATATAGATTATATCAAGTCTATAAATCAAGTGGAAGACTTTGCCATCTTAAGAATATTGAATTTTACAGTTAATTAGTATAAAATTTTCATTTTTTAATTTCAGTAATTTTGGGTTTTAAATTTCTCTCAGCAGTGGTTTAATTACCAATTCCTGATAACACCAGCGACTTTATTTGGAGTGGAGGTATAAGTGAGTATTCCTACTTAAAATTGAGTATCCTCCTTCTCATGCCTTATAACATTGTTGTCATTCATTTAACTTATTTGTATGTCATAATCACCCTAAATTGTTGCTATTATTAACTTAAGCATTTATTAGACTAATACAAATAAATTAAATCAAAGATTTTATTTTGCCTTTATTTTCCTAAAATTCTCTTTGTTTGTGCAGAATCAAATTTCTGACCTATATCCTTTTCCGTCCCTCTGAAGAACTTATAATCATTCCTGAAAGGCAGGTCTATAGTTTAAACTCTTTGAACAGTTTAACTATTTCACTACAAACTTTTCTTGCTAGCATGGTTTCTAACAAATGTTCAATGAGATGTTTAACCTTCTTTCTCTGTAGGTAAGCATGAATACTCTCATCTTTGAAGATTTTTCCTTGTTTGTGGTCTGTGCAATTTGAATAGTGTATGCATAAGTGTACTTTTTGGGGGCAGAATTCATCCAGCTTGATATTCTCTGAGTTTCCTGCATCCATGGTTTGGTATCTGTCATTAATTTTGGAAAATTCTCAGCTATTATAACTTGTCAATTCTTTCCTTCACCTTCTGATATTTCCATTACACAGATGTTACATATTTTAAATTGTCCCGTAGTTTTTGGATATTGTCTTTAAGATTGTTTTTCTTGCTGATTATCAGTTTTGGAAGTTTCTATTGATACATCTTCAAGCTCACTGATTTCTTTCCTAGGTCACAACTGGTCTACTTATGAACTTATTAAAGCAATGTTCAGGTTTGTTGCAGTGTTTGTGACTTCTAACATTTCTTTTTGACACTCTCTTAGTGTCCATCTGTCTTTTTATATTGCTCATCTGTTTTTGAATGTTGTTTTTTTAGTCACTTTTTCCTTTAGAGTCCCTAACCTATTAATCATAATTTATTTTAAGTTCTTCTGATAACCTAAATCTCTGCCATATCTGCGTCTGATTCTGATACTTGATCTATCTCTTGAAACTGTGTTGTCTTTTAGGGTGCTTGTAATTATTTTTGTTAAATTCTAGATGTAACTTACTAAGTAAAATAAACTGAGGCAAACAGGCCTTCATTGTGAGGTTCTATGCACTAGGGCTAAAAATTAGACTGTTAACTGTTAACTAAAGCTATAGGTGTCAGAGGCTAAACTCTTCTGTGGTACTCTTGTTTTTTTTTTTTTTTTCCTCTGATATCTTTTGAGTTTTCCCAGGAACTTTTTCTTAAATACATTCTGAGACTTGTACTTCTTTTTTTTTTTTTTTTTATTCACAACACCTGTTATTATTTGGAAATACTACTGATGTGATAACAAGTGTGGGAGATGGGACATTTTCTATAATCCTATAATTAGGTCCCAGGCTTTTTGTGAACTCGTGGCCCTACTGTGATCTTCACAGTGTTTCTCGGTCTCTCTCCTTCAGTGACACAGGAAAGCTGGAGAGGAATGCAGTGGGTGTTTCTACTCCCCCATGTGGAACACTGAAGCTGAGTTAACTTAGGTACTTCCCTTTCCCCTGGTTGGTTAGGCTCTTGTAAAGTACAAGGTGGTCAGGCTCAGATAATACAGTCTCCCTTGAGGGCAGCCTTTTGTTTAAGCAACCAGAATGCTCCTTCCTTATTTCAAAATGGTTGCTGGTCTCTCCCTCCTGAAGGAAGCATGGGAAGGAGGCAGATTTTTTCTCAATTCTTCACTCTCACAAGCGGGTGGGTAAAAACTCATGAAAGTGTGGTGATTCTCCTAAGGCTGGAGCCTTTGGAGTTCTTAACTCTTAAGATTACCCTGAGCCTCTAGAAATTAATGAGCAATAGTTCACGTTCTCCTACCATGGTACTCACTCCAGAGACAGACTTCTGTTTCTGGGCTGCTGCTCTGGTAAGCCACAACGACAAATCTGTACCCACCTCTCTCTCCAACATTGGAGCAGAGTTCATCCAGAAGGGTGTTGGACTTCTGGTTCAGAGCCTAGCCATTCAGCTAAAGCATCTTCATTAAGCGGGGGTACTTCATTAAGTGAGAACTCCGAACTGTGGGTAGAGTGGCGAGGTAGCATGTGTCTGGTTGAAGATGCAAAGATGCGGCTGATGTTATCATGACCGCTGTCTGCTCACCAGCCAGTGCTCTGCTGCTGCAAACAGATCATGAAAAGAGGATTGACTCTGATGTGACTTCCCAGCTTAAGAAATCGTAAGCATTATAGGAACCCTGAGCACAGAATGAGGGTGGGATTGGGAGTCCTAGAGTTGAATATATTGAACTTCTGGACTTCTTACTAATAGGGTTGTGTGGTTACTTGATTACTCAGTGAATGGTCTGGAACATTCTATCTTAATCCAGACCTTTGTCAAGGGATATTCCACTTAAGTAAATATGTTGTAATGAACTGACTTTTTAAAAATTGGCTTGAGGTCAAATTACATAGCTATGTTTTCAACAGATAAGGAGAAGGCATACACTATAACAAATGAGATGTGAGCTGTAGGGAGAAACTAGACCTCGCTTTTAGTTGAGGCAGGCCATATTGAGGGCAATGTTGGCTTGGTTATAGGACAATAATCCTGTGGGTTAGGAGACCCTATTTGGGTGAAGTTTTAGAACACCAGATGGCATGAATAGTGTGCAAAGTTAAAACATCTGCAGATTTTTCTATATGGAATGAAAATCAAATAAAATTTTAAGAAGCAATGAAACTCATAAAGCTTATGGATTGGCTTTGAAAGGGGACAAGCAAGATATATGAAGACACTGGAGAAGTTAAAAATGAGTACTTCAAAGAGATCAGCAAGTGTTTTTCTGGAACCTTCTTTTCCTCTTTTTATTTGAGGGATTTCCCCTCCTATTTTAAAAGTAATTATAGAAAATTCTGAAAACACAGAAATGAATAAAGAAGACAATCTGTTCCCATTTCAGTATTTGTTATTACATCCTTTCATTTTTTTCCCCCATAATAATGGGACTTAAGCCAGAGATCTCAAGTGAGAACCTCTCTGTGGATTTAAAAGTTTGAGAACAGACCTAAATGACATTTTAAGGCTAACACTGGAGATAGCACCAGCAAAGAGAATGTTAGGATGTAGGAGCTTTGATTGATATTTCATTTGGGGCTTGATTGCCTCTGAGGGCATTTTCAAATTAGTGTACTTGAAATATGGGACCAAGAAGAGCTGTTAGGTAAAACAAGAAATTCCTTCATCTGGTATTTTTTTGGAAAATGCGTTCCATGAACAACCAGGGCTAAAGATGTTAATTAATATTCACTGTGAAACACATTTCCACGCTCAAAGGAGTTAAGAACACAGATGGGCTGAATAAAACCAGATTTCTGTATTGCAGAATTTCTCATTCCATTTAATATGCTACTATGCAGTGCCAGTCTCTGAGACAGGAAGTAGGGTGTGTAGTATTTCTCAAATACTGACTGAGAAGGTGATCGTAGAAGGAGCTAGTATCCGAAGTAGCCACTTTGGGAAATTCTGCCTTCTATCCCTTTGGAATGATGCTTTGCTCATGTTTCTAGAGGTGCAGGAGGTAAGCACGCTGCAAAGGACAGTCATGAGACCCTGTGGCAGAGGCACTGAGATGACTTTGCCAAGCATAGAGCAGGGCACCCGGGGTTCTCCATCAGGTGCTCAAGATCTATTAAGAGGACCAGCTGGGAAAGCAGTCTAGGGTTTACTGCCCTGGAGGGAACTAGAGAAAGGAGGCAGAGGACCACGGAACTAAGGCAAAACAGGCACTGACCCAATGCAACTCTGCTGGTGCCTGTAGCAAGGAGAAAACGAAGCAGATAGGCTAATCAGAGCCTGTGGGAGGTAAAATTGCTTCTGAGTTATCTCTTTGGGATTAGAAGCTACTTTTTGCAGTTGAAAGCATTCACAACAGAGCCTTCTTTCTTGGTATTAAAGAAAGCACGTCTTATTACCTTCTAAATTGGGCTATGAGGATCCAGTTCACCACTCTGCAGAGGGTTGTGTTGTTTTTAACTTCTACTTCCTTAAACACTGTAATACTCATGCGGGAGATAAGGCACATTATGCAGTTTAGAGAGAGGTTAAATAAATGAAGTCAAGAGTTGGCAACACGTATAAGCTACTGATAGCATGATAGGTAGCTTCAGAGAACCTACTGTCTAACACAAGGAACTCTGCTCAGTGCTCTCTGGGGACCTGAGTGGGAAAGGAGTCCAGAAGAGAGGGGATATATGTATATGTGTGACTGATTCATTTTTCAGTACAGCTGAAACTAACACAGCACTATAAAGCAACTATACTCCAATAAAGTTAATTTTAAAAAAAAGTATAGTGGTAACAAGGCAACATGTCCTCAAGAGCATTGTAGCTATTACTTTATGAAAATATGCTATCTATGAAGATCATCAAAGGGCTGGAAAATGGGCCTTGTGTTTCCCATTCAGAGAAGCTTGAAGTCAGGAGGAATCTTTACTGCAGAGAAATTGGCAGTAGAAGAAATGGTATGGCTTTCAGACTAAGACAGATCTGGATTTTAATTCTGAGATCCCTGAATCTCTTTTGCCTTGCACCCAGGCCGTGTCTGGAGTCACGGCTATATACATATATACGGCCATAAATATTAATAGCAATGAGATCCCAAGTCACTTTCCACATGCTCTATGCTCGCTCATTAGCAATGTGATGTGAGCAGTTTATTGTTCTCTCAAAGCTTCCATTCCTCACCTGAAAAATTGGATTCGTGTTATTTTTTAACTCAGTTTTCAAATAGGGTAAATTTTAAATATACATCAAGTATCTAGCAAGGTTCTCAAGTATATACTGACAAAAACTACTCACTGAGAAAGTCATTGGCAGGCCAGCCATACTTTGCGTTCTTTAGTGTTCAAGTTACAGTTTATCAATGCTGACATCCTCTTTAAAATGGCAATGAAATACCTTAATTATCAGTCACTCAAGTTCCAGGGAAAAGCTATTTAATCTAAGATGGCTGTATAACTTCAGAAAAATTATTTAACAGCTCTGCTATCTGTCACGTATCTTTTGAAACAATTTCATCCCATCCTAGAATAAAATCAGTTTGGACTTTGGAAACCTGAGTAGGAGGTTCAGGCTTTTGCAACTGTAGATCAAGCTCCTGAACGTTTCTAAGTCTGTGCTTCCTCATGCATAAAATGCCAATGATACTTGTCCAATCTATTTCGCAGTAGTCTAGTGAGGAAAAGCTTAAATAAAGTGTTTGGAAGTGCTAGGTAGGATGTAGCTTTAAGTTAGCATAAATGGAGGAAGAGAATTCACAGGTTTCTGAGGTGGCAGGCTCTATAAAGAGGCACCTCGTGTTAGAAAGTAAGAGATCAAAGTGTGCGCATGTGTATATGCATGTGTGTGTGTGTGTGTGTGTGTGTGTGCTCAGTCGTGTCTGACTCTTTGTGACCCCATGGACTGTAGCCCACCAGGCTCCTCTGTCCATGGAATTCTCCCAGCAGGAATAATGGGGTGGGTTGCCATTTCCTTCTCCAGAGGATCTTCCTGACCCAGGGATCGAACCCGAGTCTCCTGCCTTGGCAGGCAGATTCCTTCCTAGTGCCACCTGGGAAGCCCCAAGAGATCAAGGTACTCATTCTGACGCTATCTGCCTATGTTATCTTTGATGCGTAGTTCTATCTTCCTGTTCCCCATTTTATTATCTGGTAAACAATTTGGAGAAGTGGAAGGGAAGGAGATTTGACTAGGATTCTAGGATTTCTCACTGCTCCCCATTCTAAAAGTCCAAGAATAAACTTCTCTTTTCTGCTGCCATCCTAAGGGGGGAGTCAACATTTATAAATCTACTTGGCTGCACTTGTTTGTGGAAAGATACCTGCCTGCGGCGCATAGTTTGATAAACTGACTGTGTTTCTGTAAAATTACATCTTTTACGTTTTCCTTCAGAGGAAACAAATACACAGGTTGGTCTCTTTCAAAAGAAATTTTGCCCACATTCTTGCTGGTCAGATACCAGGTGCCAAGAAGCAAAGGTTCCTATAAGAATTTCACTTTCGTGCTGCTGAGGACAAAGGGGTCATTTAAAAATTTCACAATCGTGAGCAGGCTCAACATTTAGTTTGAAGCATGGAGACTGATTAATTGGGTTGTCACTTCCAACAGTTCTGAGCTTTGGCCTTTCCACTTGCCAGAAAGAAGAAAAAAAGAAAGCAACATTCCTGTACTTAATTTTCACAACCTTGAACCAACAGAGTGTGACAAAGGCTGGCTATGTCTCAACCATGAGTTTCTTCTCCCTGTAATACTTAACTTCACTGGTTCTTTTCAGTTGTCAAGTGGAGGTAACCTGTAAAACTAAAATTTGAAGGCATGAAACCACTCCTATACATATGCCCCAAATACAAAACACACACACACACACACACACACACACACACACACACACACTCTTTAGAGATAGATGCAAAGGCACACAAACTTTCACAAATCACATACACACAGCACTGTAGAACAAGAATATAGTTCTTATTCTTTGTTAGTCTCTTTTGGGATTTTTAGGAGAGAGAGTTTTAGCTTCCATTATATGTTTGCATTAGTCTTATTTCATATTTAACTATTAATACTTGTAACTATGGAATGGCAGTGGGTGTCTAATGAGTGCTTACCATGTGCGAAGCTTGGCATAAGCTCTTTTTATACAACACTATTTTCACAGACTCTAGGAGATCAATATCATTGTTATTGTTTGAACTTTATAGATGAAGAAATCAAAGCCTAGGGGACCAAATCACTTACCTAAAGGCACAAGGTTTAAACTGATTCTCAAATCAAAACATGTCTGATCCCTAATCCCAAGCTCTTGGCTACTCTTTTCTACTCCTTGTCACACTAATGCCCAAATTTAGCAACTCGATCCATCAAAATCTTTTTAAAGCTAGAAGATGTTGAAGCCCTAATCAGGCAGTAACTATTAAGCATTTGTTGTAAATCTTGAATGGAGTGACCTCCTAGGTATGAAGTGAAGAGATGGTAGAATCCATTCTCAGTCTCAAAGAAGGAAGGGGCAGTATATTACGGGTTGAAATGTATGAAATAAAAGAGTATGACACACGTCCCTATGCTCACAAAAGCAACAATTTGATATTTAACCATCCCAGAGTTTTATCTCGCATGCTCAGTTGCTCAGTTACGTCTGACTCTTTGTGACCCCATGGACTGTAGCCTGCCAGGCTTCTCTGTCCACGGGATTTCCCAGGCAAGATAACCAGAGTAGGTTGGATCTTTGCAACCCAGGGATCAAACCCTTGTCTCCTGCATCTCCTGTGTCACCTGGGAAGCCAAGTTTTATCTTATATTCAGCCTTTTGGGAAACTATGATTCCTGTTTTTGTCAAATGGTGTTAACATTTTGTCCAAGGCCCTGCCTGCCTAACTGGGCAGAGAGGACTGTCCAGCTCCTTAGCAGCTCATCCCTGGGGAATTTTGATCCTGTCTTAGGGTCATTCCTGGAGGGGGAGGTGCAGTTCCACCCCAATTAAGGCAGTGCTGGGAGTGACAAGTAAATGAGCGCTGGGCTACTCCGGCTCTGTTGCCCTTTCAGAAAGTAATCAAGTCAAATTATCTATGAGAAGAAGCTCGGCTCATGGTTGTGGGGGCGTGCAAATGAAAACCAGATTCAGATGGAGGTTGACTTGAGAAAGCCCAGGGGCTTTATTTAAGAGAGGGAGAAAGAGAAAAGAAGTACCTACCCCAGACTTTCTCCCTACCCCAGACTCTCTTATTTTACTTTGCTTCCTCTCTTGTTCCCTTCTCCCTATCTCAGTTTGTTCCCTTCTCTGAAGGGAGAGTGTGGAGTGACTCAGACGTAAATATGCCTGGCTACTGGGTGACCTTCCAGCATGATGGGAGGATAGGCAGGAGTCAGGATAGTTTGGTTTTGGTCTGGTTGCGCAGACTGCAGCTTTTGGTCCAGACTGCAGGTCACTGGTGGGCCCTATAAAATACACATGAACTCTTCAGGCCACTGGTTCTACAGGCAATGTTACCCCTCAGGGTACATTTGGCAATATCTGGATATCTTTTTGATTGTCACAACATTGAGGAACTTTGCTACTGGCATCTATTGAACAGAGGCCAGGGATGCTCCTAAACATCCCACAATACACAAGGCAGTCCCCTAAACATAGAAATATTTGGCCCAAAATGTCAGTAGTGCCCGGATAGAGAAAACTGCTTGACTAGGACTGAATGGGGTCTCAGTTCAGTTCAGTAGCTTAGTCATGTCTGACTCATTGCGACCTCATGAACTGCAGCATGCCAGGCCTCCCTGTCCATCACCAACTCCCAGAGTTTACCAAAACTCATGTCCATTGAGTTGGTGATGCTATCAACCATCTCATCCTCTGTCATCCCCTTCTCCTCCTGCCTTCAATCTTTCCCAACATCAGGGTCTTTTCAAATGAGTCAGTTCTTCGCATCAGGTGGCCAAAACATTGGAGTTTCAGCTTCAACATCAGTCCTTCCAATTAACACCCAAAACTGATTTCCTTTAGGATGGACTGGTTGGATATCCTTGCAGTCCAAGGGACTCTAAAGAGTCTTCCCCAACACCACAGTTCAAAAGCATCAATTCTTTGGTGCTCAGCTTTCCTTATAGTCCAACTCTCACATCCATACATGACTATTGGAAAAACCATAGCCTTGACTAGAAAGACCTTTGTCAACAAAGTAATGTCTCTGCTTTTTAATATGCTCTCTAGGTTGGTCATAACTTTCCTTCCAAGGAGTAAGCATCTTTTAATTTCATAGCTGCAATCACCATCTGCAGTGATGGAGAATGGAGTCTAGAAGTGAAGAAATGGGAGAACAAGGACCCTTCCCAGTTGTCCCTGTGGAATTCTCCTCTTTACTGTGCACTTGGCCTCTCTTGTGCCCTCATTTGAAACTGGTGGCTGAAGCCATGTTAGAGCTGACCTCTCCACTGATGATCTCATCTCCATGGAGATAAAACTGTGGTGATGCCACACTCACCTGTGGGTTCTCTCCCTGGGCTACAGTCCTTTTTCTTCCATTTACTCCCAAGAACCATAGTTCCCTCTCTGAACAGAACTAACTCTAAAGAAGTTAGAGTTCTCCTCCCCACTCTTAGTTGTGTGTCCAGGTAAAATCAGGAGGACTTTAAAGAGGAAAAGAAGCCCCGATATGGTAGTGCCTATGGAGCGTGTGGATGGAAATGGAGAAATCCAATTGCTTTGTCTTAAGGTCACACACTACTTGGCAAGTGGGTCTCTCAATCCAGGCATAGATAGCTTGGTGATAGTGGGCTTCCCTGGTGGCTTGGACGGTAAAGAATCCGCCTGCAATGTGGGAGACAGATGTTCGATCCCTGGGTTGGGAAGGTCCCCTGGAGAAGGAAATGGCAACCCATTCCAGTATTCTTGCCTGGAGAATACCATGGACAGAGGAGCCTGGCGGGCTATGGTCCATGGGGGTCACAAAGAATTGGGCACCACGAAGTGATTAACACTTTCATTTTCATTTAGTGGAAGTGAACAACGTTCACACCAGGCAATATGGGGTTGGGGAGTTCAGCAGAGGGGCAGGGGCTAGCCTGGTGTTGGCATCACCATAATGCCCCTTTGTGCCTGATTCACATTATTTCCTGACACAAGTCCCTTCATGCGCCTGCCTTTCCTGGTGATCAGTCTCTCTGCATTGCTTCCATTGTCTCTAATAAAACTCACATTCAACTTCTGCTCATACTCTGTGGATTCTTGGGAGGGGCTGCCCACTATTTCTATTATATTCTATTTCTATTTTTAATAAAACAGATGCAGTTCAGCTGGGCCGGTTGTTTCTAAGTTCCATAAGGACAGAGAGAAAGGAAAGTGTGGATCTTTGGAGTCCACTCAGGGTTTTAAGGAGAAAAAAATGGCAACCCACTTCATTTCTCTTGCCTGGAGAATCCCAGGGATGGAGGAGCCTGGTGGGTTGCCATCTATGCAGTCGTGCAGAGTCGGACACAACTGACGTGACTTAGCAGCAGCAGCAGCAGCAGGGTTTGCAGTGATGAAGCGAACTTAGAGGGAAGAAATGAAGGTGGGAGCCTGGGCTCTCAGGGAGAGGACTCTTCAGGGGGACTGTGGCAACATCAACAGAGCTCAGTGATCAAATGGCCATTCACCTGAACCTGATCAGATACGTCTGGGAATGGACATTCCAACTCTTAGGGCCCTGCCGGCCTCACACTGAGCTGGGAAACATGGCATCTCCTGGCAAACTTTATCAGGGGTCAGTGGGAGGAAGAATGCATAGCTTCACCTTAGAAAGATATTATATTTAGGTGCTAATTCTTATCTTCCTCCTTCTGTTCTTTTTTCCTTACCTGGTACCCTTTCTCTCTATCCCTCTCTCTCTCTCTATCTCACACACACACACATATACTGCAAAGCCCTAGTTCAAAGGGATTTTCCTTTACTATGGCAAAAATATCATTTCATGTTTCGAAAAATCTCAAATGAAGAAGCTCAGAGGGTGGCTTGGGTCCTGACAAGTTTGAACAAAATGACTTTTGGATGCAGTGAATGTAACTCAACCAGAAGCATGTGGATTATATTTCTCTTAAAATCCACACCGTTTTAAATGAAAAGAAGAGGCATTAGATCAAAGAGATGCTAAATTTTGTTCAGCCTCAGCTTCAAGACCATGGGCACATTCTTCACCTCGCTTGTTTCCAGTCTTTATAGGGAAAAGGGGGCTCCACCAGACAGTCTCGTGGACTGTCTCTAACTCAGAGTCTGTGGCTTTCAGAGCCACAATTCATCCCATTCGAATACTCTTTCAGCTACTTTTATAGTGAGAATGGGGCTCATGACAGGCCCACAAGGTCCAGACCTGAGACTAGATGTGTTTGGTTGAATCACTCCCATTGGCCTTCACTGGCCACAAAACCAAAAAGAAAAATGAAAACAAATGAAACTCTCCAACATGCACGCCATCTGGAGCTGAACACTTGTTTCGCTTTGTTTTCAAGGGGCAGCAATGATTAGGCAGTTCTGAAGAGCCCTCACAATTTCTGATGGAGCATCAGGAAATTGCATTGTTTTAAAGGGCTGAGTTATGCTTCACTGAATGAAAAGCACAAGGAGTTGAGGAATTTACACCACATACCACCCCACAGCCTTTTGTGCAGTTAGCCACTGCCGGCTGGCAGGGAATAGTGACCTGAGTGATTACAAACAGATGCTGGAAAAGTAACAGTGTGGTCAGAACAGAGGGGCGACTAATATATGAAATTCCACTTTTACGGGGCCCCTCATATGGCCTTAGGAGATAAGAAGATGGTGCTCCACTTAGCTACAACTATTTTAGACTGCTGGAGAAGATGCTTCTCTGTTCACATGGCCTCTAGTAACACATGTTAATAAAACTGCAAGAAAGTAGCTGGGATAAGGGCAACATCAGTTGCAACTCTGGTTAATCAGCTGCAATATCACTACTTCCTTCATTTATTGAAGAAATAGTTATGGAGTGCCTGTCAGTCTTAAGCAATGTGCTAAATGCTGGGGCTACAACAGGAAATAAAGCAGAAGTGGTCCCTACCTTACAAAGAAGGAATTACAAAACAAACCGTTTAGGGAATAATAGAGATTGCTCCATTAGGTGCAAAAAGAACCTTCTTATGTAACTGTCTTATGTAACCTCCCCCCAAACTGCTGTTCTTTTGTTGTTGTTGTTGTTGTTGTTTAATAAATGGATGTTCAGAGAGGTGAAAGAGTTGGTTCACTTGTCAATATAATCCAGATCTTTCAGATCCTTGCAACCTGACACGCTCTCACCCACAGCACAAACCTCAGCTCTGGGACTTCAGTTTCCTCATCTCCATAATGAAGAGCTGAAGATGATTACTAAGAAACTGTCTTCCAAACATAATGTTCAATTTGGCTGCTAGCAAATTCCAGGGGCTCTTCTCCCATATTTGAACTTCTTAAAATTTTGTCTTTTTGGTTTTGGATACTCTTTTTTCTTTCCTAGATCTCGTTCTTATTTCTCAGAATACTCTTCAGTCTCCTTTGCTGGATCATTTTCTCTGGCTCCTTGAAAACGCTGATGTTGTCCAAAAACTCATTTCAGGTATTCTCTCCCAGCAGCAGCAGGAGCAGCTCCCTATTTTATACTTTTCTTTGGTGAGATAATCAATTCCGATACTCCCACCAGTCTTCTGTGTGCTGATGGCCCCAGGGTATAAGTCCAGACACCATCTCTATTCTGAACTCAAGACTGATGTTTATAACTCCCCCAGAACCTGTCCATGTGTTAGAGCACAAGCACCTTACTCTTTGTGATGGACGTGATGGATTGGCACTCAGCTTCCATTCGAATCTTCTTCTAGTTTGCTTGTCTGTAGTTCAGAGTCTGGGACCCATATGCAGTATTTTTCTGGGTGTGAATCTGGGTGTCAGTGAAAGTGGAAGTCGCTCAGTTGTGTTCTACTCTTTGCGACCCCATGGACTATACAGTGCATGGAATTCTCTAGGCCAGAATACTGGAGTGGGTAGCTGTTCCCTTCTCCATGAGATCTTCCCAACCCAGGGATCGAACCCAGGTTTCCTGCATTGCAGAACTTGGACACCGTTCGGAAGGTGGGAGTGAGGTAGGGACAGTTTGTGGTTGTTTTCTGATGTGACTGCTGGTAGGTAGGCAATGTTGTGACATTTGGTTTAGTTTAATTTCTTGTTTTTTTTTCTACAGTAGCACTGCAGTTAATAACTTCATAGATGTTGACACAGGCATTTTAGGGGACCTACTTAGGCTAAACATATGCATTTCAGAAATTCTACTCCTTATATACACCCCAAACAAATGCATATGGTTGTTTATCAAAAGTATGTACTAGCATGTTCATAGCCACACCATCTATACTGATTTCAAAAAGGAAACCACCAATTGCTCATCAACAGCAGAATTTAGAGATAAATTATGATACATTCATAGGATGGGATATGCACAGCAATTAGAATAAATGATCTTCAACTATATACAGCTATGTAAAGGAATACCAGTTTGTCCCATTTGTAAAAGGAGGCTAATGATAAGGTCTATCTTGTAAGAGGTTAACACTAAGAATGCATTTAAAGATGTAAAACACCCAGTAAGATACTTGAAATATAGTAAGAATTATAGTAGATTTTAGCTATATGGTCATTATCTCTGATTATCAGAGAGTTCAGGAATAGCTAACAGTGTAAGTCAGTCTTGAAGGAAACAGGGTTTGGAAAGCTAAGTTCAAAAACCTTCAAGGAAGGCTGGACAGCTGCTGGAAAGTCAGGCAATACTTAGGAAGGCACCAGCTGTTGAAAGTAGAGGCTAAGGATGTGAGTGGTGCAGAGAGATTAATTTTACCAGTTCCACAGTTTCCCCAGGGCTAGTCTAGGGAAATAAATTGCTGAAGGTCTAAGGTTCCTTAGGAAGTATGTTCATGCAAAAACAGTTCTTTGATGACTTTTCTTCAAGTGTGAGGTTGAATGATGTGATAGAGGTTAGGTTCTCAAATGGAGTGGTTTCTCCTGGCTTTTATTCCTTGGCTCAGCTCTTGGAATCAGTTCTTCTCTCTACCTCTCTCTCCACTTACATGCAGGATACCACCCACTCTTGCTTTTTGAAGTAATTTGTTTCCCAAATTAACAGCCTACATTTTTCCTCTCCTCAGAATTTTTTCCATCAACACACAACCTTTATAGTTTCCATCTCAAAAAGAAAAGTAAGACATCCTCACTCTATTTTTGCTGCTGCTGCTGCTAAGTCGCTTTAGTCATGTCTGACTCTGTGCAACCCCATAGACGGCAGCCCACCAGGCTCTGCCATCCCTGGGATTCTCCAGTCAAGAACACTGGAATGGGTTGCCATTGCCTTCTCCAATGCATAAAAGTGAAAAGTGAAAGTGAAGTTGCTCAGTCCTGTCTGATTCTTCACAACCCCATGGACTGTAGCCTACCAGGCTCCTCTGTCCATGGGATTTTCCAGGCAAGAGTACAGGAGTGGGTTGCCACAAGCTTAAAACCACATCCTGCTTCATTTCTCTCCTTATTTCACATCAAAAATCTTCAGATGATTTGTTCCTACTTATTCCCATTATTTCCTTAAAATATCTCCTCCCATTAACCTGTTCTAATCAAGGTTTCTTCCCACCACTGTGTTGAAACTGTTTTTGTCAAGGTCACTAAAGACACTCATCACACGAAATCCAATGATCAATTCTCTTCTTCTTGATTTTTATACAGCAATTGATATGGGACCATCTAACCTTAAAGAATTATTTTCGTTTGACTTCAGAAACACACTACTTCCCTGGATTTATTTCTAGACGGTTATCCATTTCTTTCTGATTTTAATTTTCTGGCTTCTCAGTGTTGGACTGCTCCAAACCAGTCTCCAGTTCCATTGCTCTTTATATGCATTTTCTCTTTCCTGCCACAGCCTGACTTTTAAACCCATCTTTATGGTGATGGATCCCAGAATGACATTTCTAGCCCTAAGTGCTCTCATTAATTCAGAGTCAGAAATTTAATCACCTCCTTGACATCTCTATTTGGCTGTCCAATAGGCATATCAAAACAGTCTAATAAAAACAAT
Organism: Antilocapra americana; assembly: GCA_007570785.1. Lineage (NCBI taxonomy): Eukaryota > Metazoa > Chordata > Mammalia > Artiodactyla > Antilocapridae > Antilocapra > Antilocapra americana. Next base: position 5,622,626 of record ML661322.1, read on the forward strand.
TTTTTCTTTTTTTTCCTCCCCTCTTAAACTTGCTTTTTGCGTTATGGTTTCCAAATCAAGAAACAGGACCCCCACCCTCCCATTGTGTGCACCTGCTCTGTGTCCACCTCTTTGTGGCCCCATTGATGGCAGCCACCAGGCTCCTCTGTCCATGGAGTTCCCCAGGCAAGAATACTGATGTGGATTGCCATTTCCTCCTCCAGGGGATTGTCCTGACCCAGGGATTGAACCTGCACCTCCTGTGTTTCCTGCATTACAGGCAGATTCTTCACTGCTGAGCCTCCAGGGAAGCCCCATTCTCCCTACAATTCAGGCCAAATTTCTCTAATTCTCTGAATATAATCCCTCCACAAGTGCTGTCAGCTCTCTCTTCCAAGTGTGTTATATCTCCAGCAACTTAGCTTCTCTAAGATCTTCGTCCAGTTTGCTCTGTCTCAGCTAGCTCTCTCTGGTCTACCTGATTCTGCTAGTGATTACCTACAGACCTTTCTACATGCAGCAGACACAGCTACTTTTTGAAAAATACTCATTAAAAACAAAAACAAAAACAAATATCATGCATGTTTCTTTCCTTCATAAAATCCTTCAGTGGCTTCCCTTTATGCCTTAAAGGCAAATTCCTCACCAGGACGTAGAAGACACTATATGACCTGTCCATTACCTGCTACCTCCTACTAGTTTTTTCCCCTTTTAAATGTTTTATCAACAACAGGCTTCTGGATTTCCTTGACTATGCCAAATCTATGCCCACCTGCAGCCTTTATACTTTTGCTGTTCTGTCTGGTATATTCAGACCTAGTCATTGCACAGCCACATTCTTCTCTGAAGCTGATTTTTCCCAGGATTCCCTCTAGAGTCCTTTCTTGACCTTATTTAACATCTTCTCCTCCACTCCTGATGCTCTGCTCCTCTTTTCCCCATTATCTGGATTTTATTAACTTTGTACATACTTACCTGTCTTTGTACGTTCTTTGTACCCCATCAGTATGCATCATTATCTCAAATTATAATCTGTTTTTAATGGACTGTTGTCTTCTTTAGAACATAAAATACACCATCTTTAAGGATGAGCAGAGAAAACAAAAACAACTCTGAAGGCATAATGCAATTTAAAAGATTCAGATCTATCCATGGAGTGAGAGTAAGTATCTTCCATGTAATAATTCCTCAATTATTAGGAAAACAAATTTAAGTTCCCATTCAGATTGGAAATAAGCATTCTGCCAATTAGACTATGGCAAGATGGAAGAGAGAAAAGAGAACTGTTTGGAGAAAACACTATCTATTGTCATCAATTCTTTTTTTTTTTTAACTTTATAGCTTATTACCAGATATTGAATATAGTTCTCTATGCTATACGCGATACAGTGTTTGTATATGCTATACAGTTTGGTACTTCCCAGGTGGCACTTGGTAAAAAATCTACCTGTCAATGCTGGAGACACAGGAGATGAGGATTTGATCCCTGGGTCAGGAAGATTCCCTGGAAAAGGGACTGGCTACCCACTCCAGTATTCTTGCCTGGGGAAGTCCATAGACAGAGGAGCTTGGAGGGCTACAGTCCGTGAGATGAAGAAGAGTCAGAGACAATTGTGTGTGCATGCACGTAGGACCTTGTTGTTTTTTTTTTTTTTTTTATCAGCTAGTGATACTTGGCATCAACTCTTCTTTTAGTTAGACCCCATGATCTGAGCTTAGCAATGGGGTGGAAATCACAAGGTGGTAGAAATGAAACAAGGAATGCCTCTCTTGTTCCAAGCAAGCTCAGGTGTGATAAATTACATGCTGCTTGGCAGTAGGTCCCCTTAGACCTCACCTGGGCACAGGCTTCTGGGGCTTGGACAGGGTCCAGAGGCAACCCATGAGCACCGCAAACCTCCCAGGCTATGCTGTTTGCTTGAGCGCAAAGCTGTTTGCTAGAGAACAGGAGGGTGTTTGAAATGGCTGAGTTGTTTGGGGGCTGAACTGGCTGCTACTCAGGAAATCTGGGGAGAAAGATGAGAAAGTCTGGTAGGAGGACGTATGCACGTACTGCCTGAAGGGAGAAAAAGGATGGAGAACCGGACACTCTCTGATCCCTCTAGGTAAAACCCTATTTGCAAGACATACATGGTTTTCAGAATTTACTGGGCATAGCTGTGTGGAGCATGGGTTACACCTACTTGTCATCCTCTGCTGTCCAGACTGGGAGAGTGCAGACGAGAGACTCAGGAATAAGATAAGGGGTGTGGGGTCAAGGGAGGAGAAATAAGAAAGACTTGATTCTTGTGTCTCCAAGTTGCTCCTTCCTGCTCTAAGTGGTGCAGCAATGAATCTGTTACACTTTACCCAACAAAGTGCATATTTATCAAACTGAGGGCTGTTCTGATAGTAGCTGAAGGCAAATCAAGGAAATCAGCAGCATATTCCCTGAAAAAAGGTTTGTGGTAGAGGGAAGGGGGTGTTTTCCAACATTCCTACATCCTTTCTTTTCCTTAAGCTGCTAAGTCTGGCTTCATATAAACAGGAGGAAGAGATGTGGAAGCTTTGCTGCTTGGGCTCCATACCCTGCTCCTGAAATTGTTCATTTCCCTCTCTAGGATGGGTTACTTAACCCCTCTGTACCTCAGTTTCCTCATATGTAAAGTGTAAGAATTCATTTTGTTAGCAAGTAAAAGTTCTTGGAACAAATACTGGCACATAGTAAGCATTGTGAGAAGGTTCCCTTGGAGGAGGGCATGGCAATCCACTCCAATATTCTTGCCTGGAGAATCCCATGGACAGAGGAGCCTGGTGGGCTACACAGTCCAGGGGGTTGCAAAGTGTCGGACACAACTGAAGTGACTTAGCATGCATGCAGGCATGCACGGTAAGCAGTGTAAAATGTTTGCTTTGATAGTTATGTTCCCCTTCCCTGCCAAAATCAAATCAAACCTGGTCCCAAGGCCCCACTCACCAATGTCCTTAAGATGTCAGTGCAGATCATTTTGATGTCTCCTTCTTTCCACGATGGTACAAGGCTCGGGGATTATGCAGCCCAGGTTGGGGTGAGCAAGGAAGCACATGGTTGTTAATCCATGCTCCTCCCAGTCATCACCTTTCTGCCACACGATGCCCTTGTGAAGCAGTCAGGGCTCTTCAAGATCACTGGGTACACAGAGATGCTGGTCATAATCAAGTTCATTACATGGGTTCTCACCAGGTTGTCAAGGACATGATGCTCAGTGCCCAGTCTCCACAAGCTCCAGGGAACCGTCTACAAACCGGGGTCCTGGCACCTCCAGGAGGTGTGCAAGGGAAGTGCAGGGGTTTGCCACCTTACATTCAACAGCCTGATCGCCCCAATAAGTAGAACACCACCTCTGACAAGTCCTCCCTTCCACCAAGAGCACAAGTTTACATCCCTTTCCTCTTTGGGAACATCCATCCCAATCCTCTTTATTAAGTCTAGGATCAAAGTGATAAGTTTCTGTTAATACTCCCATGGGTCTGTGAGAAGCACAGACCTTGGCAACACAAAGTCACCCTCTTGGGGCTTTGCTAGTGGCTCAGGGGTAAAGAGTCCTCATGCCCATGTGGGAGACATGGGTTCCATCCTGATCCAGGAAGATCCCACATGCCTTGGAGCAACTAAGCCTGTGAGCCACAGCTATTGAGCCTGTGCCCCAGAGCCCAGGAGCTGTGATTGCTGAAGCCTGTGCCCCAGAGCCCGTGCTGCACAGCAAGAGAAACTGGCCCGATGAGAAGCCTGAGCACCTCAACTAGAGAGGAGCCCCTGCTGGCCGCAACGAGAGGAAGCCCGAGCAACAGCAGCCACAAACAAACAAACAAATAAATAAAATTCTAATTTTTTTAAAAGTTACCCTCTTAAGATATTTTTTGCCTTTGCCATTAGACACGGCAGGGAAAAAAAAGCCACTACTTACTAATTCTAAATCACTAAAAGTGGGGAAATTAAATCTTAGATTACTCCTGATGATGTAGGAAAATGTAAACAGAAATACCTTTGAAGTATTAATGCCAAAAATACAGCTTGGGTGTTTGGGGATGGCTGGGATGTGGAGATGACGGAAACACAGCTTTCCTTTGCAGAATGTAGCTCCTTATTTTTTTTTTTTATTGGAGTATAATTGCTTTGCAATGCTGTGTTAGCTTCTGCTGTGTGACAACGTGAATCACCAGTGTGTATACATGTTCCTACTCCCTCTTGGACCCCCCTGCCCCCACCCCACCCCTCTAGGTCATCACAGAGCAGTGAGCTGAGCACCCTGTGCCATACTGCAGGCCCCCGCTAACTATTACTAGTTCTTTTATACACAGTAGTGTATATGTGAAACCTAGTCTCCCAATTCATCCCACTCTCTCCTTCCCCCCTATTTTCACATGTCTGTTCTCTGCATCTGCATTTTCTTGCCCTGGAAATAAGTTCCTCTGTACCGTTTTTCTAGATTCCACACATATGCATTAACATAGGGTATTTGTTTTTCTCTTTCTGACTTACTTCACTCTGTATGACAGACTCTAGGTCCACCCACCTGGCCAAGAGGCTTGTGAAACAGTGTACCATGTCACTAATTGCTAGAGAAATGCAAATCAAAGCTACAATGAGGTATCACCTCACCCCAGTCAGAATAGCCGTGATCAGAAAGTCTACAAACAATAAGCGCTGGAGCAGGTGTGGAGAAAAGGGAACCCTCTTGCACCACTGGTGTAAATGTAACTTGATACAGCCACTCTGGAGAACAGTATGGAGGTTCCTCAAAAAAAAAAAAACCAAAAAAAGCTAAAAATAGAACTACCATATGACCCAGCAATCCCACTCCTGGGCATATACCCTGAGAAAATCAGAATATAGCCTCTTGTTGGGATGTCCTAAGTTTTAAACTCAGCAGGCATGCTTTGGTATAATGCCATGCAAATACAGAGCAATTCTGGCAGGCCACTGTGAACCATATATATATATGATGTATAAGCCATATATCTGTTCATCACCTGTTCTGTTTTACTCCCCAGACTGACACTTTTGATCAGATCTGTGGCCGGCAAGATCGTCTTATACTTCAGTGATTTCTCTCCCTCTTGGTATTCATCCCCAGAGTCCATATTAATAGAAACTAATGCTCTTAGAACAAAGCTCCAGAAAAAAATAGACAGATGTCTACATTTTAATAGGAAATTCACTAAACTGCAGCTGAGGAAATTATGTGAAAACCCAGGTGAGGGAGTTACTGTCAGTCAGAGCTAGGAACACCAAATAACCCTAGAGAAATTTTATTTGCATCTGAATACAGTCTCCATCTGTAAAGACCCCACTGCTTTGCTTCCAGGCTATTGCGAACTTTTTGCTGGGAAAGTCTGCTTTGAATTAGGAATGGTAACACACACACCTCCTCTCTCGACACCTGCCCAGGATCCACTGAGAGGATTCCTGAAAAAGAGGTCTGGGCAAAACCTTTAAGGCTTTGTTGCTATGGTAAAGTGGTCTTTCCTCTCTGCTGCAGATGTGAGAAAGGAAATACAAAGAAGTTGAAGAAGATTTAGTTTAAAAAGAATTGGCTTGATGCCAAATGGCTTAATTTTTGCACAAGCAAGTCCCAAATCAGATCTAAAACATAATCACTGCTAGGGTTGTAAGCCTTCCTTCTAGCTATCGGATTTTGCTAATTATACTCCCAAGTGTGACAGAGATTTGCTTTGTTTTCTGAATCAAAGCACCAGTCTTTCCTAAAATTGGTGCCAACTTGCAGCCATTTTCATACTCCTCAAATGAGTCAAAGAAGTTTCTCTCCAAAGGCAGTGTAGTCGAGCGGTTATGAGCATGTTCTTTGGGTCAGATTAAAATCTGAAGAAATAAAACTGCTCTGCTGACTTTGAGTCAATTACTTGCTTCCCACTGCTTCACAAGCTTGGACCCGAAGTGTTTTCTAAGGGCTAGATGCTCTAATGAATTAAAAAGTGCTTGGTACATAGCCAGGTACATAAGGAAGGGTTAATAAGATAATAGTCATTATCTCTGTGTTGTCAACTTAAATCTAGTAAGTATATTTTCCATTCTAAATTGCTAAACTCATCCGCACTCAGGGAAATAAAGTCATGAAGATTTTGTTTATGTGTTACTTGGTCAGCCACGTGGCCTGCATTTGGATCACAGACTTTGAAAATATAATGAAAGCCATGGGTCCCCTTCTTCCACAAAAAGCAACCTGTGTGTGTTCAGTTGCTCAGTCATGTCTGACTCTTTGCATCCCATGGTCTGTAGGCCGCCAAGCTCCTCCATCTATGGGATTTTCTAGGCAAGAATACTGGAGAGGGTTGCCATTTCCTACTCCAGGACATCTTCCAGACCCAGGGATCAAACCCATGTCTCTTGCATCTCCTGCATTGCAGGCAGATATTCTTTAGTGCTGAGCCACAGGAGAAGCCTTAAAAAAGCAATACATGTTTTGAAAACAGCACCAAGATACACCAACAGTCATAGCAGCTTTATTCACAATATTGAAAGGGTGAAAACAAGCTAACTATCCACCTATGGAGAAATGGATAAACCAAACAATATATACATACAATGGAAAGAAAATGCACTTCTTTAAAAGGAATGAAATTCTGACTTGCTACAGCAGGGATGAACCCTGAAGACATTATGCTAAGTGAAATGAGCCAGAAACCAAAGGACAGATATATGATCCCATTTACTTGGAGTACTTGGAGTAGGAAATGGCAGTCCACTCCAGTATTGCCTGGAGAGTCCCATGGACGGAAAAGCCTGGCAGGCGATGGTCCTTAGGGTTGCAGAGAGTTGGACACGACTGAAGCAGCTAAGCACTTGAAATATCTAGAGTAGCCAAACTCAGAGAGACTGAAGGGGAGTGGTGGTTGCCGTGGAAGGAGGAGGAATTCGGAGTTATTGTTTCATGGGTAGAGAGCTTCAGCAGGGGATGATGAAAGTCTTCTGGAGATGGACGGTGGTGATGCTTGCATGACAATATAAACATACTACTAATAAGTGCCACTGAGTCGTACACTTAAAAATGGTTAAAATGGTCGATGCCATGTTACTTATATATTTTTTCCACAATTTAAGAAAATGTACGAGGGAATGCTGGTTTAGCAAATCTAGAGGAAGGCTTAAATACTTTGTAAGCAGCTTTAAGTTCGACTCCTATGACCCCCATGGCCTGACTGTGGCCCACCAGGCTCCAGTCAAAAATACTGGAGTGGGCTGCCATTTCCTCCTCCAAGGGATCTTCCTGACCCAGGGATCAAACTCAGATCTCCAGCATTACAGGTGATCTCCTACATTGTAGGCAGATTCTTTATCGACTGAGGCACCAGGGAAGTCATTATTTACACAAGTACCATAAAATCCACCCACTTTAAGGGAGCAATTAGTGGTTTCAGTAAATTTATACAGTCATGCAACCATTATCATAACCCGATTTTAGAATATTCCATCACTTGAAAATCTTACCATGTATACTCAAGCTTTGTCTTTTGTACAAATTTCATAAAAATTAAATCACAAAATATATAGTATTTGTGTCTGGTTGTCTTCATTTAGGATTATGTCTCTGAGATTTATTCACACTGATGAATGTATTAGGATTCCATTTCTTTTTGTTGCTTAATGATATTCCATTGTGTGGACACATCAAAAATTGCTTATTCACTCATCAGTTGATGGACAATGGAGCTTTTTTCTGGTTTGGGCTATTAGGAATAATGCTATTGGGAACATTTGTGAATAAATCTTCATTTAGACATAAGATTTTATTTCTCTTTTGTAGATACCTAGAGTACAATCGCTGAGTTATAAGTTAACTATGTTTAACTGTTCAAGAAACTGTCAAATAGTTTTCCCAATGATAGGTACCATTTTACATTCCCCCCAGCAATGGATGCAAATTCTTGCCTTTGATATTGCTTCACTTTACTGTTTTCATTCGATTTCAGATTCCACTGGTGTCTGATGAACATCTGTGTTTGTGGACAGAAAAAGTACGTTGAAACCACTTGATCATGTATTTAGCTGTTACCTAAAATTTTGTGGTCTGTGTGTAACCATTGATAAAGAAATTCTTACTGCCCTCACAGGCCTTTTCTCAAAATATAACAGAAATTTAGTATGCAATCCTTCAAGTTCTTTCTTACTTTGCTCTTTTAACCTCTCTCTTATCCCAGATCCCAGGGCTCTGTAAGTCTGGGTTACACCAACTCATAAGGAAGTGTTTAATAGCTAATGTTCTACTTTTTCAAGATTATCTCAATTTCCAGGAATAATTGTAGATTGGGGAAGAACATGTCTTGTTTTGAAGTCTGGCTCCACCACGAACCATCTCTATGTCTTAAGGGACATTATTTAACCTCTCTGTGTGACATATTTTTTAACATAAAGTGGAGATAATAATAGTATTTACCTCACAGAGTTGTCATGAGAATTGAAAAGGAAAACATGTGTCAAACACTCAGAACAGTGTCTTGTATGTTATACACACACTTCATCAGAGGCACACCTCACAGATGTCATGGGTTTGGGCCCAGAACATCACAATAAAGCAAATCACATGGATTTTTTTTTGTTTGTTTCTCAGTGCATATTACAGTTAATATTTACAATATTCTGTAGTCTACCAAGTGTGCAATAGCATCCTGACTCAAACATGTCTATATGTTCATTAAAAATACTTTACTGCTAAAGACGTTAATCATCATCTGAGCCTTCATTGCATCATAATCTTTCTACTGGTGGAAAGTCTTGCCTCCATTCTGCTGGCTGCTGGCTGATCAGTGTAGTGGTTGCTGAAGGCGGGGGTGGCTGGGGCAATTTCTTAAAAAAGACAACAATGAAGTTTGCTACATTGATCAACTTTTGCTGTTACAAATGACTTCTCTGTAGCTTGCAGTACTGTTTGAGAGCATTTTACCTACAGTAGAGTGTCTTTTAAAATTGGACTCAGTCCTTTCAAAGCCTGCTCCTGCTTTATCTACTAAGTTTATATAATATTCTAAATCCTTTATTGTCACTTCAACAATCTGCACAGTATCTTTACCAGGAGTATGTTCCATCTCAAGAAACTGCTTTCTTTGCTCATACAAAAAATAACTGTATCTGTGAAAATTCTATCATAAAATTGCAGCAATTCAGTCACACCTTCAGGCTCCAATTCTAATTCTAGTTCTATCACTATTTCCACCACATTCTTTAGTTACTTCCTCCACTGAAATCATGAACCCCTCAAAGTCATTCACAAAGGTAGGAATCAACTTCTTCCAAACTCTTGTTAATGTTGACATTTTGACCTCTTCTCATGAATCACAAATGTTCTTAATGGCATCTAGAATAATGAATATCAAAATGCAAGGTTTCTGTGTTTCTTTAATTCTTTTGTTCCCTCACCCTGCTTTCATTTTTCAGTCACAAAGCTGTGCACGACTCTTTGTGACCCCATGGACTGCAGCACACCAGGCTTCCCTGTCTGCCACCACTGTCCAGAGTTTGCTCAAACTCATGTCCGTTAAGTTGATGATGCCACCCAATCATCTCATCCTCTGTTGCCTCCTTCTCTTCGTGCCTTCAATCTTTCCCAACATCAGGGTCTTTTCCAATGAATTGCCTCTTTGCATCGGGTGGCTAAAATATTGGAGCTTCAACTTCAGCATCAGTCCTTCCAATGACTATTCAGGGTTGATTTCCTTTAGGATGGACTGGGTACATAATAGTACACAGAGAAAATAAACACAGAGAAGGGAGTATATGTAGTTACCATTTATGAAGCACTTAAAAATTGCCAGACACTCTTTTAAATCTTCTACCTGGAGTAGGTCATATATCCTTCACAGCAGTCTGAGATAAGGTAGTTTTGTTATCTCTATTTTACAGATGAGGAATCTGAAGTTAGGTAATAAGTAATACAGTGAAACCTGAACCCAGGAGCCTATGTTCTTATAACTACAATATCATTGATGTATCTTGAATGAATTTATCTCTGACAATCTTGGGAAAATTTAATCACTCTATCTGAGGTCCCGCAAATGTAACTTTCCCATTACTTTATTATAAATACGTTCTGCTGAAGGGCAATTGTTAATTTCCATGGCATGCTGTATTTTTTTTTTTATATTCCTGGTGCCTTGGGTGTAATGAGAAATCGATATATGTTAGTTGGTTAAAAAAATAAAAATAATGATGTCCTCTTCCTATTTTTGGCTGTGCCACACACGGAATGTGAGATCTTAGCTCCCAGACCAGGGATTGAACCCACGACTGCTGCATTGGAAGTGCAGAGTCTTAACCACTGGACCACCAGGCAAGTCCTAAAAATGATATTTTCTTAATCTGTGTCTTGCTTTGTGTGTCTTTGTCATTGAGCTTATTTCTTAATCACTGGTCTGTCCCTTTTCCTGAAATTTGTTAGTCATAGAAATACACACACACACACACACATACATTTTTGTTTATTTAACAATGAAAAACATTCCATCTCTATGAGGTTGGCATGTTTTTGTTTTAATAAGCAGCCTCATCACCATCACCCTAATCTGATTTGACTGGTGCATTTGGGGGGTAAAGAAGGCTTAAGATGACATTTTAAAATTATATTTGGCAGAATATAACATGTTTCCCCTCTCTCAGCACCAAACTATACCAAAAAATACCCGATCAAGTTTCTAAAAATAATTTAAAGGTTTAAAAAATGTTGTAGTAGTGGTCTCGGCTTGAGCCTGAGCTGAACCCACCACTGGGATTCAGGTATGTTTGGATTTGATTGACAAATTAGGGAGACAAACAGAGTCCTGGCATCTAGCTGAATGATGGAAAAAGAGCCTATAGATGAAGTGAAATATCGAGAGGATTGTCTGAGTTCCCTTGAGCAGCATTAGCGGCTCCTGGTTGAGCCCTGTAGCAGACAAAGTGCAGGTATAGGATAATCAGGCTGTCTGTGTGTCGTCATGGTTTCCTGCAGGCTCTAGAGTGGGAGTCCCCAGCCTTTTTGGTACCAGGAGCCAGTTTCCAAGCAGACCATCTTTCCATGGATGGGGGATGCTTTCGGGATGATTCAAGCACATTACATTTATTTTGCACTTTATTTTTATTATTTTTGCATCAGCTCCACCTCAGATCATCAGGCGTTAGATCCTGGAGGTTAGCGACCCTTGCTCTAGAACACGACTGAGTTCTGCATCAATGCTCTGGTGATACAGTCAAGGAGAGGAACTTCTACTGACGTTTGTGCAAAATGCAGCATAAGCTTGATGAAGTAAGAGCTCTACTCTGACATCAGGAGGGCCTACAGTTTCTTACATGATGGATGCTCTTGGTGGGGAGATGGTGGACACTGAAGGAGGGACAAGACTGTGGCACTCTGAACTGGCTTGTTAGGAAGCAAACGCTTAAGAGGGGACTGAGGAAGGAGACAAGAGGAAGAACCCTGCTGATAATCATAAGTCCATTGTAGCCCAAGAGTTTGTTTGCAAGCAATGGTGACAATCGTTCAAGGCATTCCCAGGATCCACTAGATGAGATTTTGAAGGCTTTTAGAGATTTGTGAGAGCTGGTGGGAGGTGGAAATTGTAAACTGATCGATTCTGTGCTAATTATAATCACAGTTGGCAAAGCCTGTAGAAATATACATTATATTATTTTATGAATGAGAATTCAGATTCTAATCTATCAGTAGATAAATGATTGGTTAGTTTTCTCCCTCATCTAAATTTTTTTCATTTATATTTTTGCTTTTTCCACTTATAGTTTTATTTTTCTTCCCTAGATGTTTTAAATGGGTATTTGAAAATGGGCTTCCCTGGTGGCTCAGATAGTAAAAGAATCTGCCAGCAATGCAGGAGACCCAGGTTCCATCCCTTAGTTGGGAAGATCCCCTAGAGAAGGGAATAGCTACCCACTCCAGTATTTTTGCCTGGAGAATCCCATGGACAGATGAGCCTGGCAGGCTACAGTCTATGGGGTTGCAAAGAGTTGGACAGGACTGAGTGACTAACACTTTCACCTTCATCCATTTATTCAGTAAATATCCTTTCAGAATCTATGGAATATAATGAGTAATTTATAGAGCACCAGATCAGGAAGATACAGGCTTGAATTCTGTCCTTGCAACTTACTAATTGGGTGACAGCAGTGAATATCCTAAACTGTTTGTGCCTCAGTTTCCTTGTGGGAGTAACACATACATGCAGACACCTACAATTACCTTATTGAGTTGTACCTGTTGTTTCTAATAATTTCACGAAATATCACAAAAGTCTTCTAATTTTCTCTGAATATTTTAAATAGTTCATGAGATTCTTTACTCCAATTTAAGAGTTATTCCCTTTCCGGAATTCATAATCTCTCCTTATTTAAATAGCTTGAGATTTTAATTGTATTTCATCTGACCAATGAGCATAGAAGTACCCAGGCTGCATTCAGTGTGCCCCTCTGTCTTTTAAAATGTCATGGGCATGTTCTCATTCATAATAGGTGTTTAATAAACATTTGCTGAATCAAGGAATTCTTTCAGATGGTTCTTTGTTTCTTATTGTCCTTGTGTCTCTTGTTTTGAGCAGTTGTCTTGTGTTAAACACCACACTTAGCGCCAGTCATCCATTTTCTCATTTAAATATACTTATCATCTTCCTTTGGGGCCTTTCCAAGTGGCACAGTGGGAGAGAGTCTGCCTGCCAAGGCAGAAGACCCAGGAGATATGGGTTTGATCCAGGGTTGGGAAGATCGCTTGGAGGAGGGCATGGTAACCCGCTCCAGTATTCCTGCCTGGAGAATCCCATGGACAGAGGCTCCTGGAGAGTCCACGGCATCTCAGAGGAGTCAGACACGACTGAGCGACTGAACATGCATACACAGGCACATCTTCCTTTTATAGTTACGGAGATGGAGTTTGTGGAGTTCTTTCTCATAATGTCACAGAGTTTGAGCCTTCATCAGCCTGATCCCAGAGGCCAACCTTGACCACCACAGTATTTTGCCTCAAGACCACCCATCAGTGTGGTAATGGGACCTCAACTCAGGAGCACTGGCTTCTTGGTTGTCAGAGTCATCATTAGACCCTCCACCAGGGGAAATTAGTCAAAAAGCTGTTCATTCCCTCCCAACGAGCTCCCTCCACCTGGACTAACATGGCTATTCCCCAGGGCCACGTTCTAGCCTGGCACACACACTGTGAGTGAAACACCCGGGGAATCAAACTCCAACTATAGCACCATAAATACTCCACCTAATCACCCTCCTAAATCATCAGACTGCATCCCCAGATTGCTGACTTTCCCTCTCTATTCCCCTCTGCCTCTCCTGAGGTTTTCACAAGCCTTTCCCTCCCAACTAAAACCAGATATGTACGGATGGCATTATATTTCTTCACAGCTAATAGCTAGACTATGAAATCATTCAACAGGCAACTCCCAAGCCATGGGAATCCGTCATAACAGATTTCCTTCATTTTTATAACCCTGAAGATGGAAGAGGGGCCAGGAGGTGGATGAAGGAGAGGGATACTGCCAGGTTTTGTTAACTTTGTCCCTGGGTAGTTGAAGAGAGAGCAGCCCAGGTCAGATTGGAAGCAAGATCTCCTTGGAAAGGCTGGGGCCTAACAGGGGACTGGTCGAGCCATACTGGATTGATTATGGAGCAGGAAGTGAAATCTGACATAGCTGACACTTAACACCCTCACACACATCCTGACTCCTAGACGATGAGAATAAAGATATTGTGTTTTCAGTGGCACTGACATTTTTATACCTCTTAACGAAAGGGGGAAAACATTTTTGGTTCAGGTTGAAAGGATAAGGAAGCAGAGAATGCCTTCATAGATTTTGGGAAGATAGGAGCTGTGAGTAGGAAGTTGTATACGGAAGGAAACATCAAATCCCATATTTTGGGTGAATAAAGAAAACGAGTTAGCCTCAGCCTGCTCTAAGAATGGCATGGATGAGAGAGCAAAAAAAAAAAAAAAAAAAGGAAACAGCAATTCAAACAGAGAAATCCAATATTGACTTCTTTATTGCCTGAAATAGTTCAAGCTCTTTTTCAATGTTTTCACTCCCAGTGCATTCAACAATTTCCAGAACTGAAAATATTTTCAAAACTGCATTAACTCTTAAAGGCTACTTGAGGATACATGGAATTGAAGCATGACTGTGAGTGTCTAGATCAATAGCACATCTTGACTTGATAAAAAGATGACAACTTATCATAATACAGTCTGGGGATTTGAACAGACCCCTGGAGTCACCCCCTTCAGCAACCCCTGCCCCACCTCTAAGAACTTTTCTTTTGAATATCTGAAGGGGGGCAGGGGACTATTTCTGACCAGCTCTAAGTGCTGTTTCCCTCACTAAAGTTTTTCCATGCATAACAGTAGGAAATTATTTTATTCCAGACTTAAATCTCTCTCACTATAATTGGTGACCATTTCTTCATTTTCTATATTGGGTGAAAGTGCAGAAGAGTCAGTTCAGTGCTGTCTCTTTCATGGAAAGATGTGTAGACAATGTCCATCCTACTGTCTCCAGAGGGGTGGTTGGTCAGGGCTTTCTCTACAAGGAAGAGTCACAGCCCCCAAAGAATACGATGGAGGTGAGGACCTCTCTGGGGGTAGGGAGTGAGCCAGGAGTGGTACTGAAGGAAACACCATCAGTTATTATCGAGAGGGGCTTCCCTAGTAGTCCAGTGGTTAAGGCTCCCTGCTTCCACTGCAGGGGGCATGGGTTTGAACCTTGGTCAGGAAACTAAGATTTCTTATGCCCTGTGTCATGGCCAAAATAATAATAATAATAAAAGAATTAAAATATTGAAAAATTATTATGATGAAAACAGCAATAATAGCTACAAGGACATCTGACACCACAGTAGAATTTCATAATATTTTGAGTATTTTCACATAAATCATTTCATCTGACAGCCATTTTAATTCTTACTTTAAAAACACTTTTAACTTATGTACAACTCTTACCATCACAACAGCCCATTAAAATTTACAAAGAGAAAATAGAAATTTTTCAACACTCTCTGACATCTTTTTCAAATGGATTTCATTCTTCTCCAAAGTAGGTTATGCTCATTTTAGTTCTTTTCTACACTGCTTTCTACATTCATGTGATTCCCATGAAAGCAGTTCTCTTTTTCTGCTTTCCACTATCATTCTGTACGATTGCATAATTCTCTGTAGCTGTTTTTTTCCCCTGCTTTCTACCTCAACTGCCATTAAACCTATCTCACAGCTCCCTCAAAAGCCTTCACAAAACAAACAAACAAACAAAAAAAACCCAAAATAACAATAGCAACAAGCCCAACAATAGCAAAAGGATGAACAATCTTTCAGTTACCTGGATCAAAATTTCTTAATTTTCAGCAGAGAGTACATGTGGTACATTTTGTCTCTCTTCACTCATTATACTTAGAAACCTACTTTTTTCTTGCTTTTTTAAAATTCCTACCACGCCTGTGTGCCTGCATGCATGAATGCATGGGAAATCCCTCCTAAGCTCATTTTACAGTGCAGCAGAGACACATCCTGAGTTCCCTCTTGTCGGTGGGAAATATTTGAATGCATTATGTAAGAAAACTGGCATTAGGAATTTGATCAGTTTAGCTTGATGCTGTGAAAGTGCTGCACTCAATATGCCAGCAAATTTATGGCCATTGTACTCAGCAGTGGCCACAGGACTGGAAAAGGTCAGTTTTCATTCCTGTCTCAAAGAAAGGCAATGCCAAAGAATGCTCAAACCACCACACAATTGCACTCATCTCACACACTAGTAAAGTAATGCTCAAAATTCTCCAAGCCAGGCTTCAGCAATACATGAACTGTGAACTTCCAGATGTTCCAGCTGGTTTTAGAAAAGGCAGAGGAACCAGAGATCAAATTGCCAACATCCTCTGGATTATCAAAAAAGCAAGAGAGTTCCAGAAAAGCATCTACTTCTGCTTTATTGACTATGCCAAAGCCTTTGACTGTGTGGATCACAATAAACTGTGGAAAATTCTGAAAGAGATGGGAATACCAGACCATCTGACCTGTCTCTTGAGAAACCTGTATGCAGGTCAAGAAGCAACAGTTAGAACTGGACATGGAACAACAGACTAGTTCCAAATAGGAAAAGGAGTATGTCAAGGCTGTATATTGTCACCCTGCTTATTTAACTTCTATGCAGAGTACATCATGAGAAACGCTGGGCTGGAAGAAGCACAAGCTGAAATCAAGATTGTCGGGAGAAATTTCAATAACCTCAGATATGCAGACGACACCACCCTTATGGCAGAAAGTGAAGAGGAACTAAAAAGCCTCTTGATGAAAGTAAAAGAGGAGAGTGAAAAAGTTGGCTTAAGGTTCAACATTAAGAAAACTAAGGTCATGGCATCTGGTCCCATCACTTCATGGAAAATAGATATCAGACTTTATTCTGGGGGGCTCAAAAATCACTGTAGATGGTGATTGCAGCCATGAAATCAAAATATGCTTACTCCTTGGAAGGAAAGTTATGGCCAACCTAGATAGCATATTGAAAAGCAGAGACATTGCTTTGCCAACAAACGTCCGTCTAGTCAAGGCTATGGTTTTTCCAGTAGTCACGTATGGATGTGAGAGTTGGACAGTGAAGAAGGCAGAGTGCCGAAGAATTGATGCTTTTGAACTGTGGCGTTGGAGAAGACTCTTGAGAGTCCCTTGGACTGCAAGGATATCCAACCAGTCCATCTTAAAGGAGATCAGTCCTGGGTGTTCATTGGAAGGACTGATGTTGAAGCTGAAACTTCAATACTGTGGCCACATGATGCGAAGAGTTGACTCATTGGAAAAGACCCTGATGCTGGGAAGGATTGGAGCCAGAAGGAGAAGGGGACGACAGAGGATGAGGTGGCTGGACGGCATCACTGACTCAGTGGACATGGGTTTGGGTAGACTCCAGGAGTTGGTGATGGACAGGGAGGCCTGGCATGCTGCAGTTCATGGGGTCGCAAAGGGTCGGACATGACTGAGTGACTGAACTGAACTGAGCTTGCTTTCTGGTTGAGTCAACAGCTACCTTGTAGAAAAGTCAAGGACTTTGGAGTCAAAAAGACAAAAGCATATAAAATAAAAAAATTTATTTTAAAAAAAGACAAAAACAATTTAAGTCAAAAACACCTAACCCTAACTGTGGGCCCTCGGGTACTACACCTATGGCTCCCTAGGCATCTATTTCTTTCAGCAACAATGTAAGAATGGCTTTCTGTGAAGTTTTCCTCATTATTGTTTCATCTGATTTTTGTTTTTAACTTGACCTTTGCACATGGAATTCTAGTGGTTTTATAACTTCTATGACACACAGTGGGTTTCCCTAGTGGCTCAGATAGTAAAGAATCTGCCTGCAATGCGGGAGGCCTGGGTTCGATCCCTGGCTGGGAAGATCCCCTGGAGGAGGGCATGGCAACCCACTCCAGTATTCTTGCCTGGAGAATCCCATGGACAGAGGAGCCTGGTGGGCTACAGTCCTTAGGGTCGCAGAGTCAGACATGGCTTAATGACTAAGCACCGCACCCAACACACATGGCACACTGTACTCCTGTATTGTCTTAGAGGAAAAGGAATTGTTTCATCAATCAGACCTTTGTAAATAACCTGGATTTCTTGTTTTGGCGATATTCTCTGCTACCACTAAAATTCAGCAGAAACAAAACAACAAAACAGAACCATTACCTTCCCCTTGCACCTGTGTGTTCTGGCTGCCCTGTCTATCATTTCCATTATTCTGACCAGGCTTCGTGGAAAGTTTCCTGGCCCAACTGTTTAACTGGAACTTACAAAGCTTATTGATCCTTACTTTACAGTACCACCTTCTTGCTTCTCTCAAAAAACGTCCCTAACAGCTCCTTTCCTCCTTTACACCAATCGTTTTCATTTTTCTCCCACTTGCAGTCAGCAGCTAAGGGTAAACTCTTGTCCCAGAGCAGCCTCTGCAGTGAGAACAGATCTCCCTGCCGCTCTGCTTCAGAAGTGCTCCATCACGTACTCTCTAAGCTGCTGGGGCTGTGGCTCCATTATTGGATTCTTCCTTCTCTGATTAATAACCACCTTCTGTTCGGCTGTCACTCACCTTGATTTTCCCCCCTCCTCTTAAAGGACTTCTACACAAAGCCTCTGCACCATCTCTCTTCCAGGCCTTCCCCTAGGTGTCCTGTCTTCAGATCCCCTGCCACCATATACCTCTCCCTCTCGCCTCGAGGGCTGGAGCTGTGGCTTTGATTCTTAAGCTCTTCATCATTCAACGCTTTGATCCTGTCTTCATGAATCTCTGCCTTTTGGTCTTTGATTTCTGCTATTTCTGCTCAAATTTCCTCATCTTTTTTTTTTTTCCTTTTCAAGAATTCTATTAAATGATTACACAGCTGGAAATATCTATTCACCTCTTCAAAGCGGGTGACTACATTTTTTTCCTTCAAAGCTTTCTCGCTTTCTTCCTTTCTCCCTCCCTCCTTCCCTTTTCTCCTTCCCTCTCTCCTTCCTTCATTTCGATTTAAACATTCATTATTTTCTGAAAGCTTTGGAAGTAATACAGGGCATTCTCTGTTTCTCTTGTAGTTTAAATTTGTTCTTGCTTTAACAAGAACTTGTTCATCTTTTAAGTACTAATGCCAAATTGTTCACTTCTTAGAAATCTAATTTAAACTTTACCAAAGCATGACTAAAACAGGAACTATCATTATTCATTTAAGACTCCTCAAAGTCTACCACAGTGGCCATAAATCCAATCCAGCCTATTTCTCCACATTTTTTGGTCAGTGTATGTCATTGTTGGGTCATTTTCACAATTACCCCTTTCTCACCAAGTGTGTTAAAACTCCTCTGTCAATTCCACTCTTCTAGTTGTGTGTAAATTTGGTTATAAACATAACAATAACTATTATCAATACTATTTTTCAATAAAAGTAATGTTTTATGAGGATTTATAGTGTTAGACATTATACTAGATATTTTCTCACATTAACTCTTTTTAGAGCTGTAAAATAATTTTGAGGTAGGTAAAAATGTAGCCAAGCAACTTATAGGGTTTTCTTTAACATATACAGAATTTTATTGATAAAAACTAAGTATTGACCTGAGTAATTAGACTAGTCAATTAACTAGTAATTGACTTGAGCAGAATCAGAATTCAAATGTGTGTCTCCCAGTTTTTATTACATCGCACAAGTCATTTTTTTACCTTTTTTTTGCCATTAAAAAGATCATGAGATCACGGACGCAGTGAGAAATGGGGACAATAATCAGCAGAGCTGATTAAATGTTAACATTTTACTGTATTTCTTTCAGAATTATCATTAGTAATAGTACTGGCATTTGTAGTAGCAGTAATAGTAATAGTTTTTATGGAAATGAAATATTAAAATTGCAGTTGAAGAGCTCTCTGCACTCCAGTCCAACCCCATTGTGCAAAATTTGGTGAATTATTGTTATTCCCAGCCAGTAAAGCCAAGCTATAGTGTTGTGCTAGAGGAAGTGTTTCATGTTTATTGAATGATTTTATCTGTGTTTTTGTTTGTCTTGTTTTATGTTGCTAAGAATGGTGTTTCTTTAATTAGTGTCTTATTACATTTCTCTCTGTAGCATTAATAGATGGCTGAGGTCAGAGGGCACGAGTGGAAATAAAGCATCTCTCTACTTAATACATGAGTAGGGATGGGAGGTCCTGCCATTCCAGACTCTGTGGAGTAGTTTGAATTTCCCACTTCATTTCTTCCTTATTTAACTTTTGAGATTTTATTATTTTTGAAGAAAGGGATAAGCTGGGTGACTTCTTCAAGTTGAGTGTAAGGAGCTCTTAATTATTTATGGAAGCTACTTTCAACAACAAATGTTAGTTAACAATGTCGTTGTAAACGTGGTTTTCATTTTTCTGATTTTGAGTCAGGTGGCATTAATAGAGGAGTTTGTACCTTATTCCTCCCTACTAGGGAATTGGGTTTGGGGAAAAATAGAGAATGTGTATTATTAGAATGCTCATGGACAAGGCTGAGACAATTCCCAGATGTGCTAATAACCTAGGACCAGGTGATTATGCTTCTAAAAGCCACAGACCTGAGCTCTCATGTTTAAGAAGACTGGTAGAGAACTTACCCAGTTAGGATTGCCATAATTTAAGAGGGATATTAGGCTTCCCTGATAGCTCAGTTGGTAAAGAATCTGCCTGCAATGCAGGAGACCCCAGTTCAATTCCTGGATTGGGAAGATCCCCTGGAGAAGGGACAGGCTACCCACTCCAGTATTCTGGCCTGGAGAATTCCATGGACTGTATGTTCATGGGGTCTCAAAGAGTCTGAGTGACTTTCACTTTTGGGAATTTTGATAAAAGGAAAACATTATTGCAAAACTAATATTATAACAAAGAGTCAAGTTAGCTTTGCTACAATAAAGCTAATAATTATATTAATGCATGCCTACTTGGATCAGAGGCAGTAGAAATTACTGTGAATATATATTTCCTCATATAATCCTCATAATTACCCTATTAAGTGTTCTTAGTCTCATTCTATAAATAAAGCAACTGAGGCTTAGAGAGTTTAAGCAGTTTATACAAAGTACCCCATTATTATATGAATTAAAAAAAATTCTGTCTAAATCTGGTGATGGTTTCTTAACCACCAAGCTGGGAGCTGACCTTTTCCCTGCAGAGTCTGTCAAACTCTAGTATTTAATGTATTAAAATTATCAATCAAAGGAGGAAAAAATTAAATGAAAATGAGAAAGATTTGTCCGTTCCTATATATGTCTCCCCAGCAAACACTGCATATTAGCCATTCTTTTCAATTTATATTGCGTTTTCAGTCATTTGACCTTTTATCTGTTCAATGATCACATCAGATCACTAATCTTGTATAGCACTAAGTGCTAATAAAGCGAAGTTCAGAATAAAACATTTCTCCCCCTCTAGCTTTGTATTCCCTAGCTTCATGAACTGCAAGAGCATGTTCTTTGTTTTTGCACAACATACTTTTTCCCAAAGGAGTTAGGAGAGTGTTTTTGTTTTCCAAATAAAAGATAATAAAGATTACAAAATGGGTACTGTTTCAAGAATATCATTTTCTTAGGATACTGAAAACAGCAAGCAGAGTCAGCCCCTGCTAGCGCAATGCCTGTTGCATAGTAAATCATCAGTCAACGCTACTTCTTATCATTATTATCTTTAGTAGAAGACATCATGACAAACATAGCTGTGACAACGTGAGCATGAGATATATGGAAATAAAAACACATAATGACAAAACTTTGAGACTTCTGATCTAGTTATCTTGGCACAAAAAATATCACAAAAAGACTTTACTCATTTTGAGTACATGGCAAACTTTTTCTTAGGCAAAAAAGACTTGTTTAATGTTTGCAGCCTGGAATTTCTAGTAGAAATTACATTAACCAGGGTCTTATTTATTTCTGTTCTAAAAGATAACCATGCATGAAATGAAGGAAGAGCCTCTGCTTTCATAAGAACTTATATTATTGCCTGAGGCTGAGATCCTGCAAACAGTCATTTTCATAGTACTTACCTAGAATTTTCATGCACATTATTCTAGCCTTTAAAATGCTCTAATAGAAAAGCTGTAGCAATTTACAGACAGGGAAACTGAGCAGAGGTTAAGCGACTTACTCAAGGACAGGGAACAAAATAGCCCCTATTTTCCATCTTGAAATCAGGGTGTTTTGAAAATTCAGCCTCCTATCTGTGGGTGTGAAGCACATTGCCAGCACCAATTACCATGATAAACTGTGGAAAACCCACTTCAGAACAATGAATTATTAGGCTGGGATGGCAACAAACAATTAATCATCACCAAATTAAGAAATGCGTAATATTTGTGTTTTCATTGTTGGACTAGAGCTTTGCATTTGTGCTTGGCCAAGGCACAGTGAAGTTCCAGTTCTGATCTCCTGCTGTGTGGAGCATAATTGACTATCTGCTGATCTTCTGGGCCTCCCTCTGGGGTCCCTCTTGGTAAACTGTTTTTTAATATTAGAAATAAAGCTATAATTTAAGGCTTACAATATACATAGTATTATCATAATGCATGCCATTTTTTTTCCCCAGAGATTGAGCTAACATAATTATTTTAGTGTTTGTGTGTATAGGATGTGCTTAGCATTACATGTGGCATTTTACTGCAAATTTCCATCAAGACCATAGCTGAAAATTGTGTTCATCCATCACAAAATTAAATCCCACAAAGATTTTTTATCCTAAACACTTTCTTCCTCATCTAAATTAAAATCGTCTAAAGACAAATATACCCAAGACGTGGATTTGGGCTGAATATAATTTTTTATCACACCTGATTTTACAGAACATGAAAAGGAAATGCAGAGAGTTTAAGTAACTTTGCAAATGTCACTGGGCCAAGCTGGTTGAGCATAAGAAGGAATTTGAACCAAGGCAGTTCAGCTCTTACCCACTCTGCCTTATTACCTCCCGAAGTCTCACCCATTGGTTAAGCAACCAGATTCTAAGGAATAAGATCTGAAGTTAAGACAAGAAAACTTTGGTGTCAAGTTCTGCCAGAAAAGATTTTCAGCACAAAATTCTCTACCCAGATAAACGATTATATGTGGTAGTAACTATTTCAGGTAGGTTGGAATAAAAAAAAAGTTGTTTATTATATCTTTTCTCAGGATGATATTAAAATAAAACATGATTTTCAACAAAATTTAAAGTAAAAAGAGATCAGGAAAACAGGTGGTCATCAGAAGGAATGTTCAGGATGTAGCTGTGTAGGTGTAGAAACAAAACAGTACAGACTAGAGCAGAGGACAGGAGAACTGATGTCTTTGGGAGTTTGCCAGATAAAAAGAGACATGTCTGAGTATATGGAGAATAATATTGATATGCTTGTAGCAGAAAGATTGGAACTCTTGAAAAGAGATCAAATCCTTTGTTCATAAAAAACTAAACAAATGAAAAATTATAATAATGATGAACTCCAAAAACAATAACAACAATAACAAAAATAAAGGGTTTATATAAGAGAGGAGGGCCAAAAGTGTAAATAATACTTGGAAGATCATATGAATATAAGCGATGAATTTACCTAAAAATTGTGATCTAATTCTGTTGGAAACCTGGGAGTAGGTGAATCTGGGGTAATTGGTGTGGAAAAGCTAAATCCTTATCTCCAATGATAGGTTGTCAATACATTATGTGTAGAATTAAAAGCAAGGACTTCCCTGGTGGTCCAGTGGTTAAGACTCTGTGCTTCTAAGAGTTCACATATTGTGTGCTGTGGCTGAAAAATTTTAAAAATAAGTTAAAAAATAGAAATGATACTCAAGGTAGTAGAATCAACATGCTCTTCAAAAATACAGAAGCCAGGACATGGAAGCAACCTAGATGCCCATCAACTGATGAATGGATAAGAAAGCTGTGGTACATATACACAATGGGATATTACTCAGCATTAAAAAAAAATTCATTTGAATCAGTTCTACTCAGGTGGACGGAACTGGAGCCTATTATCCAGAGTGAAGTAAGCCAGGAGGAAAAAACAACAAAACAGTATACTAACGCATATATATGGAATTTAGAAAGATGGTAACTAGAACCCTGCATGTGAGACAGCCAAAGGAACGCAGATGTATAGAACAGACTCATGGACTCTGTGGAAGAGGGCAAGGGTGGGATGATATGGGAGAATGGCATTGAAACATGTTAATTATCATAAGTGAAATCAATCACCAGCCCAGGGCTGATGCTCGGGGCTGGTGCACCGAGATGACCCAGGGGGAGGGAATCGGGAGGGAGGAGGGAGGAGGGTTCTGGAGGGGGAGCATATGTAAACCCATGGCGGATTCATGTCAATGTATGGCAAAACCAACACAATAAAGTAAAGAAAATTAAAAAAAAAAATACAGAAGCAATGATCATGTGAAAATAGCTAAAAGGGTTGAGATCAGTTGACATGGGGATAAAGAAATCTGAGGAATGGGACGAGGTGGATTTTAAGAACTATTTGTCATTAGAAAACACATTTATTATGGATATAACATTCAAATGGTTTAAAATTTAAAAATAAAAATACTTTTCTATGTGTTGCCCAATACATCAAAAAAGATTCTGGGTTAGAACAGAACTGGGGAGCAGAGAGAGCTGTGGTTCCCTCCAGAACCCAAAAGTGGGCCTTTAAAATCTTGTCTATGAACTGTTAGATGGACAGACTTTGGAGGGGGGAATGTGACATGTGAATTTGAAATGCTGCTCATCAGTCCTCAGATCATGAACTGTGAAGAGAAGGTCACCAAAGGTTGTTTTTTTTTTTTTTTTTTCTGTTCCCATCAATGCGGGCACAGACCTGAGATCCTTGAGCTCCAGCTCTTTCATGAACTCACGGAGAGCCACCTGCCTCTCCGATGTGCCCCAATCCTGGCTTCCCCACAAAGATCTGGGAGCTGCCAGTTGAGCAAGAATACGGATCTGCTGGGCTTCCCAAGTGGTGCTAGTGGTGAAGAACCCGCCTGCCAATGCATGAGACGTGAGAGCTGTGGGTTCAGTCCCTGGATAGGGAAGATCCACTGGAGGCGGACATGCCACCCACTCCACTACTATTTCCTGGAGAATCTCACGAGGAGCCTGGGGGGATGGGGCTATGGTCCACAGGGTTGCAGAGTCAGACGTGACTGGAGTCCGACATGACTGAAGTGACTCAGCACACACACAGGGATCTGTTAACCGGGCAGGTGACAGGAGCATCTCTTCAGGCTCTCTTGGTGACTGAAGGCGCCCGTGCAGTCCTGACTGTTGAGGGCGGGTTTAGCTCTCTGCCTCAGTCTCTGTGCATATCCTTGGATTTCCTGCTTTCGTGACACTGAGCATGAGGAGTAAGGTCCAAGGTTTTGATTCTGGCTTCAGGGTGGTAGATGCCAACCTTATGAGTTAGCCCAGTGTGAACATTAGCCCAAGTCAGCTGTGCCAGCTTTTCAAAGAGCCCTGTGTCTAGGTGTGGGCCATCTCCCAGTTTACAATAAAGGGATTTCCTATTTCTTATTTTTCTGCTGAGATTTTCACGTCTATTCCTTGGCAACCCTACTGGTGGGGAGGGGAGTAGATGGTTTCCAAGGCAAGATTCAGGCAGACCTGGGTCCTTGAGTCTAATAACCATTAAAATGCGCACACACACACACACACGCACACACACACAAAGCACTTAAAATCGCATATCTTCACTTACCACAACAACCGTGAAGAACAATCACACCTATTTTATACAAAACACAGGTTTTATGTATAAATGTAAGACGTCATGCACACATTGCTTACAGTCTTGTTCTATCACAAATCCTACACAAAAGACCAGCCTTGCTATTGATTAGAGACCTGGAGAGGCTCATAAAAGCCTCTCCAAGCAGCTGTGAAAGTCTATTGAAATTATATTTTCATGAGATTTTAAAATAATAATCATTCACTTTCTACAGAGGAAATAGGAACAAAAGAATGCATAATACCAAAAGAATAAAAATGCAAGGCTTATATTAGGTAAGGAATTAATAAATATTGGGAAAAGATCCAGTGTTCCAGTTGGCTGATATTAAACTAATAGTTGTAGCTTTTTAACCTAGATAATTTCATTTTTGAAATGAGAATCATATTCTCTTACTCAGATGAGTGGAACTCGAATCTTTTGCAACTGAATCGTCACTTAAATTCATTACATGAGACACTAGCACAGTTTTTTTTTTTCTATAGGTACTTGCTAAATCCCTGTGGAAAAAGGTATTATATGCATTTGTTGTAGAACTATTTATCTTAATTTCTCTCATTCTCAGAAAAATCAGATCTTATCTCTTAAATTTCATTTTTTTCAGTAATTTTCTTGTGAGAATTTGGGAATCTCAAGCCTATTTTCTCTCACCTAAAATGCTACTTTTTAAGTTTTATTATTTACTTATCTATTCATTTATGTTATTGAAGTATAGTTGATTCACAATGCTGTGTTAATTTCTGCTGTAGAGTGAACCATGAACTTCCAGATGTTCCAGCTGGTTTTAGAAAAGGCAGAGGAACCAGAGATCAAATTGCCAACATCTGCTGGATCATCAAAAAAGCAAGAGAGTTCCCCCCAAAACATCTATTTCTGCTTTATTGACTATGCCAAAGCCTTTGACTGTGTGGATCACAATAAACTGTGGAAAATTCTGAAAGAGATGGGAATACCAGGCCATCTGACCTGTCTCTTGAGAAACCTGTATGCAGGTCAAGAAGCAACAGTTAAAACTGGACATAGAACAACAGACTAGTTCCAAATAGGAAAAGGAGTATGTCAAGGCTGTATATTGTCACCCTGCTTATTTAACTTACATGCAGAGTACATCATGAGAAACGCTGGGCTGGAAGAAGCACAAGCTGGAATCAAGATTTCAGGGAGAAATTTCAATAACCTCAGATATGCAGATGACACCACCCTTATGGCAGAAAGTGAAGAGGAACTAAAGAGCCTCTTGATGAAAGTGGAAGAGGAGAGTGAAAAAATTGGCTTAAGGCTCAACATTCAGAAAACTAAGATCATGGCATCTGGTCCCATCACTTCATGGCAAATAGATGGGGAAACAGTGGAAACAGTGGCTGACTTTACTTTTTAGGGTTCCAAAATCACTGCAGATGGTGAAGGCAGCCATGAAATTAAAATACACTTACTCCTTGAAAGGAAAGTTATGGCCAACCTAGACAGCATATTAAAAAGCAGAGACATTACTTTGTCAACAAAGGTCCATCTAGTCAGGGCTATGGTTTTTCCAGTAGTCATTTGAGAGTTGGACTATAAAAGCTGAGCGCCAAAAAACGGATGCTTCTGAACTGTGGTGTTGGGGAAGACTCTTGAGAGTTCCTTGGACTGCAAGGGTATCCAACCAGTTCATCCTAAAGAAGATCAGTCCTGGGTGTTCATTGGAAGGACTTATGTTCAAGCTGGGACTCCAATACTTTGGCCACCTGATGCAAAGAGCTGACTCATTTGAAAAGACCCTGATGCTGGGAAAGATTGAAAGCAGGAGAAGAAGGGGACAACAGAGGATGAGATGGTTGGATGGCATCACCGACTCAGTGGACATGAGTTTGGGTAAACTACAGGAGCTTGTGATGCACAGGGAGGCCTGGCATGCTGCAGTTCACAGGGTTGCAAAGAGTCGGACATGACTGAGTGACTGAACTGAACTGAAGAGTTACTCAGATATATATATAATGTATATATATGTATGTATATTGTATGTATATAATGTATATATATGTATATACATTATTATATATATATACATTATATATATATATATATATATATATATATAATATAGTTCCCTGTGCTATACAGTAGGACCTTGTTTATCAACCTACATATACTAGTTTGCATCTTCAAATCCCAAACTCCTAATCCATTCCTCTCCGTACCTCCCCCTCCACCTTTGGCAGCCACATATCTTTTCTCCATGTCTGTGAGTCTGTTTTTGTTTCATAGCTAAGTTCATTTGTGTCATAGTTTAGATCTCACATATGAGTGATATCATATGGTATTTATCTTTTTCTTTCTGACTTACTTCATTTAGTATAGTTATCTCTAGCTCCGTCTGTGTTGGTGCAAATGGCATTATTTCATTCTTTTTGATGGTCTGTCATTCACCTAAATTTTTAATTTCAGAAGAGGATCCAACTCAAAGCAATGTTCTTTGGAAATAGACAACATGGGGGTGGGCTTGCTGGGAACATGTCTAACTGCAGTGTCTGATTTCTCTGCCATGAAATTATCTAAGTTGAGTGATTTTTCACTTGAAGTCTTCTATTACTTATCCAGTGTCATTTTTTTTTAAAACCTAAACATTTTTACAGCAAGGAAGTTATTCAAGTGTGTTGCAATATTAATCTCCCAGTGAAGACTCTTAAAACAACATATTATTTCAGCACTCCCGTCTTCAAGGACCAGTTGTTTTAACATTCCCTGAGTCTCAACCCATGTCACAGCCAAGCCTTTCTTCTGCATGTGTCTGAAGATTTACATTTCCACCCACTTGGAAGGGAGACTGATATCAGTCCAACCATGATGGAGGCAGGGTTGGTGAAGTTTAATTACTCTCATTATATTCACTGTATCATTCTTTCTTCATACTATTATTATTATTATTACTATTGGCTGCACTACCTGGCAAGTGGGACCTTAGTTCCCCAGTGAGGGATCAAACTCACACCTCCTGCATCTGAAGAAGGGAGTCTTAACCACCAGACTATGAGGACTCTCTGTTATTATTTTAGAAGAAAGGTTAGCATCGATTAAAATAAAAATCCACATGGAAGCTCTGATTGTACTGACTCACATAAAAAAAATTTTTTTTCAACCATCTTCCAATGCGTGTTTATCAACAGACACACATGATTGTCAATTCTTTTCCTCAAATAGTAAGATTATTCTTTTACCATAAATAACACCTTATTCAGGGTATGGCACCTTACTCAAGATTCAGAATGTATTCTATCAACTCCTGAATGTTATTCATTTTACTCCCTGACTCTTAATAATAAGGGCCACCCATGAATTTTGATTTATCTTTTTTACAATAGTAAAGTTAGGTAAACTAAGGAAATATTACGAGGCAAAGAAAATGTAAATTACTACTGCAGACACCATGGAGGAAGTGTATATCAGTGAATGTCAAATCCTTCTTGCCAAGTTGAATAAGTCATACGTGACGGACCATCATAAATACTGTATAAATGTATGAATAAAATACCAGGGGAATATGGAAGGAGAAGAGATGGATTCAACAGTTTCTACGTGTGAAAGAGAGCTATCAATATAGCCTTATAGAAAAATCACCCTCATTGAATCCTTTCAAATCCTCTCACGTTTTTCCCACTTGTTCTTACAAAGATAATCTCCCCTCCGTCATGGGTTCACATGCCTTTTCTTCACGTTTCACCCTCTCAATGGCCTCCTCCCAACACAGCCACGAGGGGCTTCGCCCTTGTGGTGAGCAGAGCACAGTCCCGGCCAGGAAGCTTTGTGTGAAAGAGGAGTTGCTGGTGGTTTGGCGGAGAGAACACACGTCTTGCCAAAGATGACTTTGCTGCTCGCTTTAAAAGTGATGTATGGTGGCCACTAAGCTGTTTTCCCCAAGGGGGCTGAGAAACAGTTCATGAAAAATGACATGGTGGCACGTGGAGATTCCCTTGGGGGGGGTCCCTGCAAGCTCAAGCAGGGAAGGTACACCCTTCCTTGGCCAGAGGAGATTTAGCACCGTTTCCACTGACCACAGACTTTGAAGTTCTATGTGCACTTTCAGCTGGCCTTTAAATAAAGGGCCTCCTCAGCTGTGATGCTGAAAGCTTTGCAGACACAAGTCACAGGGACCACACCCCCACTCTGAACCACAGATGTGGCCACATCGCTCACTGACTCATTGTTCTGTGTTTACAAAGTCCTTCCTTTCTCACCCTGGGGTCCAGCACTGAGAAAGGCAGTTCATTTCTACTTGAATTCTCAGAATATTTCCAAAACTTCTCTTGCTTATTCTTCAAGCCGTTCCTTCTATGAAAGGAAGAAGACTATCTTACCCTGGTCTTATAGAAGTTTTGTGTAATAGACGTAAAATAAACTGAGAGAAACAAAATGATAAGATGTAAAAACAAAATCCTCACCCCTCTGCTCGCATAACCAAGAAAAAGACATACATCTGGCTTGGCTTTTTTTAAATTTAGTTTTATTTATCTATTTATTTTTGGCTGTGCTGGGTCTTCGTTGTTTCACAAGGGTTTTTCTCTAGGTCTGGCGAGCAGGGGCCGCTCTCTAGTTGCGGTGTGCGGGCTTCTCATCGGGTGGCTTCTCTCGTGTCCGAGCACCGGCTCTGGAGCAGGCAGGCTTCAGTAGCTGCGGCTCTTGGGCTCATTAGTCGTGACACACGGGTTTAGCTGCCCTGAAGCATGTGGGATCCCCCAGACCAGGGATCGAACCTGTGTCTTCTGCATTGGCAGGCGGATTCTTATTCACTGTACCACCAGGGAAGCCCCTGACTTCTCTTGTTTTTCAACGAGAACCCTGCCTGCGAGACAGCAAAAGAAACGCAGATGTATAGAACAGTCTCGTGGACTCTGTGGAAGAGGGCAAGAGTAGGATGATATGGGAGAATGGCATTGAAACATGTTAATTATCATATGTGAAATCAATCGCCAGCCCAGGGTTGATGCTCGGGGCTGGTGCACCTGGATGACCCAGGGGGAGGGAATAGGGAGGGAGGAGGGAGGGGGGTTCTGAAGGGGAACATATGTATACCCATGGCAGATTCATGTCAATGTATGCCAAAACCAACACAATAAAGTAAAGGGGAAAAAAAAAAGGAGAAAAAGAAAAAAAAAATTGTATCGGCTTTCTTATCCATTTGTCTGCTGATGGACATCTAGGTTGCTTCCATGTCCTGGCTATTGTAAACAGTGCAGTGATGAACACTGGGGTACACGTGTCTCTTTCAATTTTGGTTTCCTCGGTGTCTATGCCCAGCAGTGGGATTCCTGGGTCATATGCAGTTCTATTTCCAGCTTTTTAAGGAATCTCCACACTATTCTCCATAGTGGCTGTACTAGTTTGCATTCCCACCAACAGTGTAAGTGGTTTCCCTTTTCTTCACATCCTCTCCAGCATTTATACTCAGCCATTAAAAAGAATACATTTGAATCAGTTCTACTGAGGTGGATGAAACTGGAGCCTATTATACAGAGTGAAGCCAGAAGGAAAAACAACAATACAGTATACTAACGCATATATATGGAATTTAGAAAGATGGTAATGATAACCCTGTATGAGAGACAGCAAAAGAGATGCAGATGTATAGAACAGTATTTTGGACTCTATGGGAGAGAGCGAGGGTGGGATGATATGGGAGAATGGCATTGAAGCATGTAAATTATCATATGTGAAATGAATCGCCAGCCCAGGTTTGATGCATGATACAGGGTGCTCAGGGCTGGTGCACTGGGATAACCCAGAGGGACAGAGTCAGAAAGGAGGTGGGAGGGGGGTTCTGGAAGGGGAACACATGTATACCCATGGTGGATTCATGTCATTGTATGGCAAAACCAACACGATAATGTAAAGAAAAAAAAAATTTAAATAAATAAATAAAAATTTGTATCGCAGCATCATTGCTTTACAGTGGTGTGCTGTTATCTGCTGCACAGCAAAGTGAGTCAGCCTTTGAATTTAGCATTAGAAAAAGCAAGGTATATAGGATTCAAAAGGAAACTGATGATCTTTGGGACCCATGTGTTTCTAGTTCACCAAATATGTGTTTGGCACGCTTTGGCAGTGGACTATATACTTGGGATTTGATTATGTGGTCTCCAAACTCAAGGAACTCACTGAATATGCAGACAGGAGAGAATCAGCATCCCTGGGAATGCTGCACGGTGAGTGTTGAAACAAGTGGGATTCACATCACTTTGGGAACCAGAGGTGGTACCCAGAGGCAGGACCTAGCTCCACTGCGCAGAGGAGATCGAATAGCCCGAGAGGAAGAGAAAATATTTGCTGTGAGTGTTCAAAGGTGAGTCCAACCATCTCCTCAGTTTACACATGGAAGCAGAGAACAAAGAGGAGGGAGAGATGGGAGGACAGAAAGCTCAGCGGCACTGACAGACTGGAGCAGGCCAGGGAGTGGGTCAAGGCGGTTCAGCAACAGCAGCGACTGCTAGGAGCCCACTAGGATCCTTCAAAGGAAAGCCGACTCCAAGAAGAGATCGGAGGTGACCCCCAAGAAGGGTGTGCCAGGGCTCTTCCAACTAAGCTTTGCAGGAGAATATATACATATGTGTGTTAATCAGTCCTGTCCGAATGTTTGTGACCCCATAGACCATAGCCTGCCAGGCTCCTCTGTCCTGCAAATCCAGGCAGATAATAAGTAGAACAATAAATAGATGGGGAGAAGGGGACTTCTAATTAAGTGGAGTAGCAGGAAGTTATCACTTGCCACCATCACAGTAGAGACTGTAAAGATCAGCCAAGAATCAATCCAAACTGCATTAAAAGAGAAAAGGAGCTATTCAGGACCTCATTTGATGAACTCTATGAATTTCCAACTAAACCATGTTGAATTGACTGTCTCAGTTAACTCTACTGTAATTGTGTAAAAGAACAGTCCTGGTCCTAGGAAATTTACAGTTAAGTATTTAGGGGTAAAGAGCATGATAAATACAATTTACCCTGGAAAGTTATTGAGAAAAAAAAAAGTCAAGTGAGAATGTATAGATAGATATATAGAGCAAATGACAAAGCAGACAGGGTTAAATGTTAACAAGAGGTGAACCTGGGTAAAAGGTGTATGGGAACTTCTATACTACCCACATACCCTCTGTGTCAGCCCTCTGGATGCCCGCATTCAGCATCCAAGGATACAGGCAGCTAGCCAGGCTGTTTCATTTTTTTTTTTTTTTTAATAAATTTTTTTATTTTTTTAATTATTGTTTTAGCCATACATTGTTATGATATCACCATGGGTTTACATATGCTTCCCCTCCGGGTCCCCCCTCCCGCCTCCCTCCCCCCCGGGAAATCTCGCTGCACCAGTCCCGAGCATCAATCCTGGGCTGGCGATTGATTAGACACATGACAATTAACATGCTTCAATGCCCTTCTCCCATCTCATCCCACCCTTACCCTCATCCACAAAGTCCACAAGTCTATTCTATACATCTGCGTTCCTTTTGTTGTCTCCCATGTTGGGTTCTCATTACCGTCTTTCTAAATTCCATATATATGTGTTAATATACTGTATTGTTGTTTTAGCTTCTGGCTTACTTCACTCTGGATAATGGGCTCCATTTTTATATAAGAGATCTGAGCATTCACAGAGTTTCGTGTCTGCTGGGGGTCCTGGAATCAACCTCCCTCATCTACTGGGGGCAACTGTATTCTTCACGTTTCTTTAAGTTTAAAATTATTTCCGAATAAACAGTTTATTTTAAACGCACTACTACCTGTTAGGGAAGGTTCTGCCCTGGATTTCTGCAGACGGTGAAGACAGTCCACCAGCTGCGCTGCGAGGATGTCCACCACTCACCCTCTCTGTCTCTGGGACGTGGGGCGGCCCCTCCCCTCTGCCTTTTGTCGGCTGGGAGACCGAGCGCTAATTACTGGTAAGGCAGTAGGTGTGCGGGACACCTTTGTGGAAGGTTGGAGGTAGACGGTGCAATCACATCGTGGTATAGTAATCAAATCAAAGTTATTTATGGCTCGCTGTTCTCAACTTGTCCTAGCCATCTGAGACCAAGGGAATAACCTTGCACCGGCTCTGTTTCCTGACCTCTAGACTCCCACCTTGGGGTTCTAAGACGGAAGTGGCTACAACCAGATTTTTGGTCTGAAATTTGTCTCCCCCGCCCCTCTTGCACCCTGCCTCTCACTCTGCTACCGTGACTGCTGCTGTTTAAAGAAGAGATAAGGAAACCCTGCAAGTATACTGAACGTTTATCTCCAAAACTACACGAAGTGCTTTACAGAAGCACTTTTGTTTAAAACACAACACCGAAGACATGCGTCCTGTTTTCCAGGTGATGGAATCGCCATTAATCAGATTCTCGGCTAAGGTTTCATGCCTGGTCTCCCACACCCCTCTAATCCCCTACTGCATGTTTCCACAGAGAATGCTGGCTTCCAGTTCCAAAGAAGGCAAAGGAAACAAGCTCGGGAAAAGTCTGCGAAGAGAAATAAGCTTAGTGTAGGTGTGGCGTTCATATTTTAGAAGTGCTTAGTCAGCCAGGCCTTAAGGAGCATTCCGGGGACGTCTGCAGTAATGTGAGAAGAACTCTTCTGCCCTCTCGTGGACCTTCTGCGCCACGACGCCCTTCGAGATAGCAATTCCGCCCTTGAGAAATCAATAACTCGAAAACATCATCAAGAAGGGCATACGGAATCCATTTCACTTTTATGTCATGTCTGGGGGAAGAGCCTTTTCAATTCCAGACCATGTTACAGCTTCTTCTGGAAATTAACTTTCTGTGCCAAATGGCTGTCGCCATTCACACCCTCATGTTGGAGAAATCTCTTTTGTTTTTAAAGATACGAACTACAGAAGAGCTAACAAAATGATTTTTTACATATTCTAAGTATTTAATCTTTATAATACACTTGTGGAGTAGATATGAATAGCTTCACTTTATAATGAGCAATCCGAAGCTCAAAGATGTAGAGAGACGTTCTCAAGTCGCCATAATTTTTAGTTTTCAGTTAATAGTAAGGTTGAAACATGAATATATTTTTTCTTTATTTAAAAGCATTTTGGGGGGATGTGGGCCATTTTAAAAGTTTTTATTGAATTTATTACAGTTTAGTTTCTTTCTTTCTTTCCTTTTTTTTTTTTTTTTTTTTTTTTACGTTTCTTTGGTCTCAAGGCATGTGGGAACTTAGCTCCCAGACCAGGGATCAACCCGCACCTCTAGCATTGGAAGGTGAAGTCTTAACCACTGGACCACCAGGGAAGTCCCCTTTCTGCTTGTGTAAGTCACAGTAGTCAGAGATTTTGAAACGTTCCTGACAGATGGGGTGCCCGTCAAGTGAGAGCCCGGTCAGAGTCCCAGCCTCCTAACTACCGGGGCTGCAGAGCCACAGCTTTCAGAGAGGATTCTGACTCCAGCCAGTCTCACCCCAGCCTTTCCCCAGTCTCCCCCATTTATATATCCCCACTTTATGTTATATAGTTTTCCATCAAAAATATTGACTAGGTTTGAAAGACAGAAAAAAATCAAGACATAGGAACCATTAGGGAAAGGAAAAACCTGTTTTGCCTTAAACGATAATCTGCAAAGTGGGTTAGCTGGTAAAGAATTTTCTGAAAGTCTGAGGCCACAGACATTCGACCCAGGATGGGAAATAACAGCCTTGGCCAGAGCCCCTGCTTCTCCCCTGCTGCTCCTTCATGCAGTTCTTCTTCCTGAGCCCCTAGCTGGTGCCAACCATGGGCCCAGATGGCTCTGTGTGGACACCCAGTGCAGCCTCCATCCTGGCCTTTCTGGGGGATGCACCCGAGACTCCTCTTTCATCACACCCGCCTTCTTTCTGATAGGCCCTCAGTGTCTCTGCCGGCTCAGGGACCATCCCCACCCTGTCTGTAAAAAGCCCCCGAAGCCCCCTCAAACACCCCAGGGGCTCTGTCCAGGGCTCACCTCTGCTCCTGTTCCCAGCCTTGCCTGGAGCTCAGTTTCCATCCCATGCCTTGTACTTTTTAACTCCTCTTCCTAGGCCCCTTTGGGAGACACTCAAGGAATCACTCAATTGTTTTTTTTCTATTTCACCAATTTCTACAATTGATACAGTGTAGTATTTTTTTTTTCCTTAAATTTTTGGCTGCTTTGGGTCTTTGCTGCTGCGTGTTCTCCAGTTGTGGCGAGCGGGGGCCACTCTCTAGCTGCGGCGCTAAGGCTTCTCACTGCGGTGGCTTCTCTGGCCATTGAGCACAGGCTCCGGGGCGTGTGGGCTCAGTAGTTGTGGTGCACGGGCTTACTTGCCCTGTGCCCTATGGGATCTTCCTGGACCCGGGATTGAACCTGTGTCCTCTGCACTGACAGAAGTCCCAGGATCACTCAATGATCTTCTCTTCCCCTGGAAGCCTTCCTCAGCTCTCTGTGGGTCTCATGCCATGTGGCGCTGGGTGCCCTGTCCATACCCCAGGTGGACAAATATAACTCCAGGCCCGGAGGCAGGCTCATCAAGTGGGGAGTTCAGACACTTAGCACAGCACGCGGGAGCTTTTTTACACGCATTAAAATGGCACATCAATCCTACTGAATCCACCGCCTCTAATTCTTTCACAGGGATGCTGTTACTTGGTAAAGTCAAGTGCAGGCACCGGAGTCCACCCCTCGGGAGCTCCTCCTTTCCCTCTCTCAACGTGGCAGGGCCTCTGGATGGACAGCGAGGCTGCCTTTGACCCAGTGGTAACAGCTACAAGGTACCGGGTCAGTGGTTCCAGCTGGTAGGGGTTTGGCTTCAGCAGCTGCCAGATGGGCAGAGCTGAGCAGTAATTCTTCCAGTGCTCCTGGGAAAGGTGAAGTCTTTCTCAGCGAGCTGAGGTCAAGGAACTTGTAGCTGATAGTAAGAAAAGAGCTCAGATGCATGGTGTAAGAGAACAGATGGCTAGAGACTCTTCCCCACCTACTGGGAGAGTCTGTCCCCTTCCAAGGGCCAGATCTTATGAGCACCAATAAATTAGATTATTTTCTTCTTTGCTCCCAATATCTATGCTATTGGGCCTCTGTTAACCACACCTTACGTCCCCACTGTTTGCCAGGAAAAACTGCTCAAGTGAGAGGATGGAGCATTGGCCATGGTTCTCTGGCTTCTGTGGCTAAAAAACTTCTGATCCAGATGGAATGTGAGGTTAAGACAGCAGCTGCCACCTCTCTTTGTTCTGAGGATGTGGATTGAAACTGTCTAGCTTAAAGAAATGAATTTTGCTGTGAGATGGCAGGCTGCATACTTAGATCTGAGAAGCCACTTGCAAATGGCTGTCTGCTTAGGAGACATTACTGGATTTACCCAAATCTTATTACTGACCATGGCTTCCCTGGTGGCTCAGATGGTAAAGCATCTGCCTGCAATGCGGGAGACCCAGGTTCGATCCCTGGGTCAGGAAGATCCCCTGGAGAAGGAAATGGCAACCCACTCCAGACTCCTGCCTGGAAAATCCCATGGATAGAGGAACCTGGTGGGCTGCAGTCCATGGGGCCGCAAAGGAGTTGGACATGGCTGAGTGAGTGAACAACAACAAAACTATTTTGTAGCATAAATGCTGCTTGTAAGAGTGTCAAATCATAGAGTCCTCTCATGAGTCAAGGAAGAGTATACATTCAGTGCAAACTCTGAAAATTCCTTACAGTTCCCGTCAAATATAATACACAAGAGAGCCAACCCAGGCTAGGGGATGCTGACTCCTCTAATATAATCTGTGCTCTAGACTGCCTTTCTGTGCAAGATACCCCAAGGTTAAAGGAGACGGCGCTTGTAGCAAGCCCATCACGGGTCCTGGAGGATAATAAGGCGGTACTGTGAGTTCATATTGCAACTGGGTTCCAGGAGTGCTCTGTGAGTTAGAGCAGGACATTACTATTTAATATTTATATTTATTTATTTGGCTGCACCAGGTCTTAGCTGTAGCATGTGGGAACTAGTTTCCTGACCAGGGATGGAACTAGGGCCCCCTGCACTGGGAGGGGGGAGTCTCAGCCACTGAACCACTAGAGAGGTCCCCAGAGCAGGACATTATTACAGAGTCGTCCTGGATGGACACATGACAAATGAGGGGAGGGTGGAGGACCAGACAGAACAAGCTGAGCTGCACCAGAGCTGCAGCAAAGCCCCAGCCAAGTCTTGGTTAAGACTAGGGGATGCCCTGGAGTTGGGACAGTTGAGGGCTGTCTCCACGCAGCTCTGCCAGCTGAGGGTGGCATTCCTGAATGGAGCGACTGTGGGTCACATTCCCACACCCACCACTCTCAGCAAGGCCCACAGGAAGTATTGGGGCTTCCCAGGTGGCACTAGTGGTAGAGAACCTGCCTGCCAACGCAGGAGACATA
This sequence comes from Antilocapra americana, assembly GCA_007570785.1. NCBI lineage: Eukaryota > Metazoa > Chordata > Mammalia > Artiodactyla > Antilocapridae > Antilocapra > Antilocapra americana. The sequence continues at coordinate 5,660,159 of ML661322.1, forward strand.
AGAGATGTGGGTTCGATCCCTGGGTCGGGAAGATCTCTTGAAGAAGGTAATGGCCAGTCTGCTCCAGTGTTATTGCCTGGAAAATGCCATGGACAGAGGAGCCTGTGGGCTATGGTCTGTAGGGTCACAAAGAGTCGACACAACTGAAGTGACTTAGCACAGTAAGTGTTATTATGATTGCTGCTGTTGTTGGTTGGCCTTACCATGAAATTTTGCCTGAAAAAAATTCCATCATGGAAAGTTTGTGATTTAACCTAGCTAATTCGGTTTTATAGGAGATGGAACATTGAGTCCTGGAGAGCCAGCCACCTCTTAGTCCCAGGGTAGCCAGGTCAAGGCCAGGGTCATTGCCCAGGTCTCTTACGTTCTGTCCTGCACTCACTGTTTGATCCCTGGTTCTTCTCTCGCTGGATCACACGGTGAACCAAACCTGTGACATGGTGTCCACCAATATTAATGAGAGAAGTCATCCCAGACCCATATTTCTTTCATCCAAGTCTCAATAGCTTTCTGTATCCAATATTCAGCTTGGGGGACATTTAGGGACTAGAGATGCCTTTGGAAGAAATAGGATCTAGTCAGTGACGCTGAGGTGTATAGAAATAGGATTCATGAGATTTACAGGCATGAAAGCCTTTGGAGAGAATTTTCATGATTATAAATTAAGTTTGGCATAAGTGGTGGTATAGTATGCATTTCTCCAAGAAGTAGCATGAAAGAGGAAATGTTATGGTGTTGTTAGTATTGTTACTATCATGTGAGATTTGAGGTCAATTATCTGTGCTACTGTTGTGATTGTTTAAGATTTGAGGCAAGTATTGTGTATATGTCTTTCCCAGTGACTCAGTGGTAAAGAATCTGCCTGCAATGAAGGAGATGCAGTTTTGATCCCTGGGTGGGGCAGAACCCCTGGAGGAGGGCATGGCAACCCACTCCAGTATTAATCCTGAAGAATCCCCGTGGACAGAGGAGCCTGGCGGGCTGAAGTCCACAGGGTCGCAAAGAGTCGGACACGACTGAGCGACTTAGCATGCACACATACACAGTACGTATATACTTGCCTCAGATAGAAGGCATTTTACTATACAAAATATAGATATGCAATATTGGATAATCATTAGTACAAAAATAAAAAATAAGAGCTGAGCACTCAGGAGTGTGTGGGAGGTTCAATGTAGCCAGAATCTTATTCTTCAAGTAGCCACTGCCCTTGAACACAAAGGGCTTCCCTTATGGCTCAGCTGGTAAAGAATCCACCTGCAATGTGTTAGACCTAGGTTCAGTCCCTGGGTTGGGAAGATTCCCTGGAGAAGGGAAAGGCTACCGAGAAATCTATGGACTATATAGTCCATGGGGTTGCAAAGAGTCGGACACAACTGAGCAACTTTCACTTACTCGCTTGAACACAAAATTTAGCTCTCAAGCTTTGGGCAGCCAAGTAGGTCTCAGAGATCAGCAGCCCACAAGACACTTCCTCTTTAATAAGGAGACTAGGAGTTCAGAGAGAGCTGAACCAAGCTTAGAGGAGTCCCCACCTGCGGAAGATGCATCTGGAGACCTGGGAAGCCAGCCCTAAATTTCGTTTGACACTTGGGTATGTGTGTATGTGTCTTTGTGTCGGTGTACATGTGTGTGTATGGTTGAAAGATCGTATTTATTGCTGTGCAAATTTGCAGTGGCTTAAAATGTCTCAGCAGATCATGTGTTCTGTGCAGGACCTATCTCTAGGTGCCCCTGGAATATTCAACCAACATTAACCCTGTCAGAGAAAATACTCTTCTCTTACCAACTTCTAGGCAGATGACAAGCGCAATTGTCCGGTTGTCATCCTGGCCCCGGGCGTCTGAGCAGGATGCATTAATGAGGGCCAGGCTGCCTCAGGTATTACACAGGGCTACTTCTGGATCATTTAGCCATCTGACCGCCCCACTCCCCAGCCACAGCCCCCCACTGCAGAGGTGTAGGCCACCTAGGGAACGTCCACAGAGGTTGAGATGGTGATGGCCCTATGAAGTTCATTTTCCTTTGTAACAGGACATTAGAACCACACACCCTGACCCCCTTATATGGTTCCACCATGACCTCCTGGGAGCCCTAAGGGTCTGGCCACAAGGCAAACACCAGTGTAGGCAAGTAACCCGTTCTCTGAGCTTTTCTGCATTCACCATCACTGACTGACATGATCGAATCCGTGTCTTTCATCATCCCCTTTGGTAAGATAAGAACATGATTGTATCTCTGATGGATCATCTTCAAAGACGGAAGACAGATGCTTCTGTTCCCAGTTAATACACCAGTATGACTATTTGAAAAAGGGTGGGGTGGTATTCAAAACTACCCTTTTAAAAAATCTCTAATCTTATATAAAACAGTTCCAGGGTTTTGCTTTAATAGCCTTGTCCCTCAGATAAACAAAGGTTAATGAGACTTTGCAAAAGTGCCTGTGAAACAGGTGCTAATATCAATCTATTTGTAAATAAGGAAACTGAGGCTTAGAGAGTAGCCTTAACCAGTGATAGGGTGAGCCTGGCTCAGTGCAGGATAAAACTCTTATTCATCACACACCACTTTCTTTCACTAAGATATTAAGATATTAGAGAAAAACAGAGAAGATTGATTTCATTTCTGCTACTCCAGGGTTCTTTTTGGTTCACTTCTCAGTCTTCACACCTACAGATTATTCTAATTAAAATTTGAGCTAAAAAATTGAAGTTGGCTTCCTACGGTTGAGTTGTCTATCCCTAGCTGACATGAAAGCTGTTCAAACATTCCACTTCATACCTTCACTCCATGCTGCATATTCACGCCCATGATGTCAAATATCTTAGTGTCTTTGATAAAGCTCAAACCCTTAGTAATCAAGGGCTTCACAACACGGTTCCAGGTAACCTGTTCCAACCTTTTGCATCTCCAGGCTCTTGGGTACCACAGACCAGGGTGATTGAAGGCCACTCAGTCATGCACTGCAAGAGTCTCTGGTCAGGCCATGTTTGGTTATTCCTTTTGCTTGGAAAATTTGTTTTCCTTTCCTTATGTGGAGAATTTCAGTTTGTCCATCCTTGAAAAAGTAACCTGAGTGTTACCCCAATCTCCCAGGAAGAATAAGCCAGTTCTCTTTGATGTTTGAATGCGGTCGATTATAACTCTGTGTGAGGGTTCTCCACAAAAACAGAATCAATAGGAGAAACCTATATATCTTTATCTACCTATTGTCTGCCTATCATCTCTCTAGAGATATTTATTTTAAGGAATTCGCCCATGCACTTGTGAGGTCTCTCGGGTTGAATCTGTATGGAAGGTCAGCAGACTGGAGATCTAGGGAAAAGTGGATATTACAGCTGAAGTCTGAAGGCAGAATTCCTTCTTCCTTGGAGTGGGGGTAGAGGCCTTAGTCTTGTTTGGACTCAGTCTTTTCTCACACGGGCTTGCTAAGTGTTCAGTCATGTCTGACTCTTTGTGACCCTGCCAGGCTCCTCTGTCCCCAGAACTTTCCAGGCAAGAATACTGGGGAGAGTTGCCATTTCCTACTCTAGGGGATCTTCCTGACCCAGGGGTTGAACGGGTCTCTTGTGTCTCCTGCATTGGCAGGTGGATTTTTTTTACCACTGGGAAGCTGCTTGCTAGGTGGCTTCAGTGGTAAAGAATCCGCCTGCCAATGCAGGGGATGCAAGAAATGTGGGCTTGATTCCTGCGTTGGGAAGGTCCCCTAGAGAAGGAAATGGCAACCCACTCCAGTATTCTTGCCTGGGAAATCCCATGGACAGAGGAGCCTGGTGGGTTACTGTCCACGGGGCCGCAAAGAGCTGCCCGTGACTGAACAGCGAGCATGTACACTTTCTCATAAGGCCTTCAACAAGTAGGATGAAACCTACCCGAAGTACAAGAAGATAATCTGCTCTTTTCAAAATCAACTGGTTGTAAATTTAATCTCATCCAAAAAATACCTTCACAGAAATATCTGGGCTAGGGTTGAACCCCACACTGGGTACTATGACCTAGACAAGTTGACATAAAATTAACCACCCCAGGCTCTTACCGTATTTGTCCACAATTATTTGAGGCAAACCTAAATTTTAGTCTCATTGGGAGAATCTAAAATTACCTGCACACCAAATCACGTCAGTGGTGTCCAACTCTAGGTAACGCTATGGACTATAAATCCTCCCAACCCAGGGATCGAACCCTGGGTCTCCTAAATTGTAGCCAGATTCTTTACCGATTGAAGCACCTGGGAAGCCCAACCTTCGGGACTGTTTGCTTGTCAATCACTCTGGAGCGAGGGGTACAGGCGGCAGCCCCGCCAGTGCCCACTAGGTGGCAGTGGAACCCCATCTCTGACGGGCTCTGCGCTTCCTGCTCGCTCAGCCTCCACAATCTGCAGAGAAAACTTCCAACCCGGCAGCAGAGCCCTGCTGGGAATTTCAGGTTAACTGACTAAGTCGCTTTAATTTTCTTGGGAAAATAGTTGCAGTCACACATTAGATAAGAGGCTCCTGAGGCATCGAGGCCTGCGGTGTGAGCAACAGTTTTTTTTCCAGCCCCGAGATACAGAGATGCATCCGTCCCTGCGGTCCTACTAATACGCGCCACCCCACCAAACCGCAGGATCAAAGCTGGCTCCTGGCACGACCCCGCCGCAGGGCCTGCTAACTTCCTCCCCTCGGGTCCGGGACGGACCGGCGAGTGATGTCTGTCGGCGTCCCCTCTGCTTCCCGCCTGCGGTGGCACCGTGGACAGTCCGCAGCTGGCCGCAGAGTTGGCAGAATTAAGATCAGACTTCTCACGGGGTAAGCACAGTAAATATAACTGGTGGAAATAAGCAAAATTCTCAAGTTAGCCAAACATGGAAATTTGGGCGTTAAAAAAAAAAAAAAGTCCTTCTCTTCCTCCTTCAAAACGTTTCTCTTCTCTGAATACATTCATATCACCTCTACAACGAACCGCTTTTAAAGGGTTAACTTCTTCCCATAGACAGGGACAGTTTGTCGTGTTTCTGTTAATTCAGGCTACTCGATTTAGGAAATGGAGCCCGGTTTGGAGGAGAGACTCATAAATGTTAGTTGAAGCTGACACGACTCTGGAAGTTTTATGTAGGAGCTCCTTTGTCTTTGTGACTTTGAAGTCCTTCACCTTTCAGGCTCTCATTTTCCACTTAGAGTGATAACAAAGGGCCTCGGATTATTATCCTCAATTTCAGGGAGGGACAGTAAGTCAAGGAAAGATTATTTGCCTGAGAATATAGTGCAGGTCAGCGATGCAGCTGACCGTGTCTCTGTTCTTGCCAGCAGCCCCCACTGACCCTCGCACTGCGGCGCTAACCAGAGGTGCGGACCCAAGCCCTGAACCCAAAGAAAGTAGGATCAGAGTCTCTTGAAATGGACTGGAAGCCTGGGCCATGTTTCACCTACTCTGTCTGGGGCTTCCTCTCTCTCCTCTCTTGTCTCTTTCATGGCTGCTGAGTCACCAACAGGACAGATCATCAGTGCGGTCTTCTCATCCATCAATAGTCAACAGTATCTCATTGTTGCAGGAGTCAGATTACTCCAGCAGCCTAGTTCTGATCTCCTTCAAGTCAGAACATCTAGAGGATGGAGCCTGCTTCATAACCAAGCACTCCATACCCCTGACCTGAAATTCCAAGCTAATGTCAAACTATGGGGCCGGAAGGGGTGAAGTCAGATTATATAGTTGATACAGAGTAACAGGGGCAAAAGCCTCAATTTTGTGTAATTCTCATCACTTCCCGCAGCTGATATGCCACCCTCCGTCAAGACCTTCGCCATGTCACTTCCACTGACCTTCTCTCAACCCACCATTTCTGTTGGTGTTAGTTGACTGCTCCTTGAAACTTACATAAAATTCAGTGATTATTTTTGGTTTGAAACTTCTCCTGTAATTTCTTGTATTAGAGATATTTATCCAAAGTTCTCCCGCATTGCTCCCATGATTGAAACTGTGATGTCTAAAAGCATATATGTCATATTATATTTACTTTGTCTTATACCGGGAGCCAGCAATGTCGTATTATATTTACTTTGTCTTATACCGGGAGCCAGCATGTAGCTTGTTCACAGGGCTGTGTCAGGGGGCAATGACCAGCATATGTCCATAGGAAAGCTCAACAAATGCTTATTGACTGGAAATGAATCCTCCTAACTAGATCCATAGATTTTAACCATTTATTCTGATGTTGAACAGATTAATCTTTCTGAAATAGCAGTCTCTATGACATTCCTCTGCTAAAAACTTCTTAATACTCTCCTAGTCCCTAGAGAATTAAGCCTTAACAGGAAGACTTAGTGTGCAAAAGTTGACTGACTTCACCTCTGTCCTACTTTTCCAATTTTAATTTTAGTGAATTGTGCCCTGAACCATCCGTTACTGCTTCTGTTTACTTACCTTTACTTTTTACTTTATTAATTTTCATTTGTATTGGAGTAGAGTTGATTAACAATGTTGTGTTAGTTTCAGGTATATAGCAGAGTGATTCTGTTATACATATATATGTATCCATTCTTTTTCAATTTTTTTCCCATTTATATTATTACAAAATATTGAGCAGAGTTCCCTGTGCTATATCTGTTCAGTCATTCAGTCATGTTCGACTCTTTGTGACCCCATGGACTGTGGCACACCAGGCTTCCCTGTCCATCACCAATTCCCAGGGCTTCTCAAACTCATTTCCATCAAGTTGGTGATGCCATCCAACCATTTCATCCTCTGTTGTCCCCTTCTCCCCTTGCCTTCAATCTTTCCCAGCATCAGGATCTTTTCCAATGAATCAGTTCTTCTCATCAGGTGGATGTGAAGTATTACTATCTATATAGTAGGTCCTTATTGGTTATCTATTTTAAATATAGTAGTGTGTATATGTCAATCCTAAACTCCCAGTTTATCCTTCCATCTTTTCCCTTTGGTAATAATAAATTCATTCCCTAAGTCTGTGAGTCTGTTTCTGTTTTGTAAATAAGTTTATTTGTATCATTTATTTTTAGATTCCACAGATAAGAGATGAGAAGGGGACGACAGAGGATGAGATGGCTGGATGGCATCACTGACTTGAAGGACATGAGTTTGGGTAAACTCCAGGAGTTGGTGATGGACTGGGAGGCCTGGCGTGCTGCGATTCATGGGGTCGCAAAGAGTCAGACACAATTCTCTGTCTGACTTACGTTACCTACTATGATAATCTCCAGGTCCACCCATGTTGCTGAAAATGACACTATTTTATTCTTTTTATAGATTGAAGACCTAAACATAAAACCTGATACTCTGAAATTCTTAGAGGAAAACACAATCAGGACACTTGCCTTTATTTTAAAGCTAGGTTTCCACTTGAAATAGCCTCTTTACTTTTTGTTTCTCAAAGCACTTACTTTTCTTCAAAGAAAATGATTATTGGGAAAGTCTCATTGGATTTGGTAGAGAAAATTAGTAACACTGAAGAATGGGGAATGGAGTTTCTGTAGGGCTGGGGATAGAAATAAGATTCCTGAAGCAAAGAAAGAAAAGAGAGGTGAGTGCACCTTGTATGACTCATGCGTTTAGTGGTTTGACAGCAAGAAAGAGAGGAGACCATTCATATGACACGTGGATGAGCTCAGTGGTTATAAAGAGCATTTTGTTTGGTTTGCTCACAGAGATGCCCTCAGCATCAGTGAAAACAATGGGGCAGGGTCCTCGGAGAGAAGGTTCAGATTGTTGGAGAAAGACAGTCTGAGTGCGGGGGTTTCTCTCCAAAAGCTTTGAATCCGGGCATCCTCTGCCACTCCAGCCTGCCCCCCATGCAGCTCTCTGTTTAGGGGTGTAACCTCATTGAGTCACTGCTGGACTTTATCCGGGGCCTTCCCTTTGATCACACCCATTTATTTATTTTAGATTATTATCCATTTAAAAAGTTTATTTATTTTAATTGGAGGATAATTACAGTATTGTGATGGTCTTTTGCCACACATCAACATGAATTGGCCATATGTATACATGTGTCCCCCTGCCATATCCTAATCCCCCCTTCCGCCTCCCTCCCCACCCCATCCCTCTAGATTGTCCCAGAGCACTGGCTTTGGGTGCCCTGTTTCAAGCATCAAACCTGCATTGGTCATCTGTTTGCATATGGTAACATACATGTTTCAATGCTATTCTCTCAAATCATTCCACCCTCGCCTTTGCCCACTGAGCCCCAAACTCTGTCTCCATTGCTGTCCTCCTTATAGGTATATATGCATTAATATATAGTATTTGTCTTTCTCTTTCTGACGTACTTCACTCTGTATCCAAGGCTCCAGGTTCATCCACCTCATTAGAACTGACTCAAGTGCATTCCTTCTTATAGCTGAGTAATATTCCATTGTGTATATGTGCCACATCCATTCATCTGCCAATGGACATCTAGGTTGCTTTCCTATCCTAGCTATTGTAAATAGTGCTGTGATGAACATTGGGGTACCTGTGTCTCTTTAGTTTCTGGTTTCCTCAGGGTATGTGCCCAGCAGTGGGGTTGCTGGGTTATAAGGCAGTTCTAGTCTCAGTTTTCTAAGGAATCTCTACACTGTTCTCCATAGTGGCTGTACCAGTTTGCATCCTTTTCTCCACATCCCCTCCAGCATTTATTGTTTGTAGACTTTTTGATGATGGCCGTTCTGACCGTCACCCATTTATTCTTTCACATTCCTCCTCTTCCAACTTGCACTCATCCACCATTTCAATAGTACTAGAAAGCCCCTCTTTCCCTCCTAATAAGTTATTATTCCTATTCATTAAAACACCAACTTCAATGAATGCAAACATCCACTAGGTTTTGTGCTTGAAACCAAGATGTGATAGAAGAAGCTGTAAGAGAAAACACGTTGCTTCAGCTTTAAATTCATTCTTTCCCACCTCAAGTGGTCCTGCAGAACTGCCAAGGCTCCCGTTACACTTCACCAAGTCCGTACATCCTCCCTGCATCCTGACCATTCAGACTGTCTCCATGTTCCTAAAAGGCTTGCCTGGCTTGGCCACTCTCCCCCCCCAACATCCTCCCTTCCCTCCCTGTAGCTTCTGCCTACACACACACACACACACACACACACACACACTCACACACACACATTCATACACAAAAGATGATCTTTTTCAGGAGAAGATGTCACTCTCACGTTTGAAAAGTAAGAGCCTAGAAGCTATCAGATGAGACCTCCCTCTGTGTCCTTCCTTTCCCCCTAGGGCTTCCCTGGTGGCTCAGACTGTAAATAATGTGCCTGCAATGCAGGAGACCCAGGTTCAGCCCCTGGGTTGACAAGATCCCCTGAAGAAATGAATGGCTAACCCACTCTAATGTTCTTGCCTGGAGAATTCCATGGACAGAAGAGCCTGGTGGGCTGTAGCCCATGGGATTGCAAAGAGCTGGGACATGACTTAGCACTTTCACTTCACTTCACTCCGGTTACAGGGCAGGAGCTGTCTTGCCTCCTACCCCAGGCCAATATCTTGATCTAAACTCTGGAGCCCAGTTATTCCTAATTTCTTAGAAGACCTCATTCTTCCTCTCTGTATCTTTTACCTACTCCACACATGAAGCAACTCAGCTGATCAAATGCCAGGCTACCAGTTACTCTGTTGACTCCTTCTCCTGCCTAGGTGATAGCCCCCAAGCTGAAAATAAGTCATACTTCTGAACCAAGTCCAGGAACTTGGATCCTGGAAACTGAAATAGTTTTCTCTGTTCTCAGGCATCCCTTTGCTGTTGGACCACTTTTTGCATTTTATACCTTCTCCATACACAGTTTTGTTTATCTTGCTGGATGTATTATTATTGTGAACTAGAATCAGCTCCTTTCCAGTGCTTACACCAATCCTAAATCACACAGATGGTTCTCATCCCATCTTCTCCCTATTGGCCTCATCTTATTAGGATTTATCAATCCATCTTCAGCTATATGGTTGAAATCTCACACAAGGTCAACTTCAAGGCCACCAGATCTCTCAGGGAAGTTCCCTCACTTGTAGAAATTTCTAATTCCAGAGCCTGAAACAAGATTGGGTGTGCTGGTAGAAACATGTAACTCGGATACTAAAAGGATGCATGAATAAATTCGGGGATAAAACTGATGAATTTCCACTGAAAGCTCCTTTCAATTTTGATTTTACTTTTATTTTGTTGTTGTTCAGTCCCTGAGTCTTATCCAGCTCTTTGAGACTCCACGGACTGTGGCCTGCCAGGCTCCTCTGTCTGTGGAATTTTCCAGGAAAGAACACTGGAGTGGGTTGCCATTCCTTTCTCTAAGGGATCTTCCCAACTCAGGGATCGAACCCGGGTCTCCTAAGTTGCAGACAGACTCTTTACTGTCTGAGCCACCAGGGAAGTCCAAAAATGTTTTACATTTTTCAGTATCAAGAGCTTCTTTACTCAGACATAGAGCAAAATGTGTCAAGGTCTTTTGGAGCCTAAGTTTAGAGTGTGAACTCTGCCACTTCTGTTTGGAGAACTTCTATTAAGGGAGAACAAATACTCACAAAGCCGGGATGCTGGTAGGTGTCTTGAGGGCTGTGAGAACACTGCTGCCTAATAAACTCCCTTCCCCCTGAAGTGCACATTGTGGGTAATGAAGTGCCCTTTCTGGGGCCTTTGGGATGGTTGTTTTAGTAACTCTAAGGAAAGAGCTTAGACTCACCACTTGTCTCTCATCTTTCTCTTTTCTCCATGTATTACTGTTTCTTAAATTACATTGGTGTGGTTTGAACCAACAAAGGTTTATCTGAAGAATGTACAGAGTGACTGAAGTCCTGCTATTGGCCTTTTCTGTAAAACGACGATTTTAATAGCAGCTGGGGCTGGAGGTCAGCTCCCATGCTTCAAGGTTTGAGTCCCTTTTGAGTAGCTCCTGCCTGCGCCAGCATGTGAGTCCAGCATCTGTAATTAAATCCTTACCTCTAGCAGCATGCTTTTGATCTGTGTGCTTCTGTCCAGTTAAAAGTACTTTAAAAGGCAAATATATAATTTCTAAGTGAAAGACACACAATAATTGGCCGGAGCAACACTGCCTTTCAAAATCTCTGTATCACAGTTTCCTGTAGGAGAATGTTTCCTAGAAATACACCATCCTTTTTCAGGACCAATATCCTGCAAGGAGGCTTATTTTAATGCAAAGAATATGTATTCTGGAAGCATTCATAATGCTCAGGTGGGAGAGCTCAGGTCTGACCCAGGCAGTGCAGTGTGGGATTTGAGAGAGCAGGTTCTGGCATAAAACTAAATGGACACAAATCTCAGTTCAGCACTTAATACCTCTGCTACTGTGATGTGCTGGGCTTACACAGTGGCTCAGATGGTAAAGAATCCGCCTGCAATGCAGGAGATGTGGGTTTGATCACTGGCTCTGGAAGATCCCTTGGAGAAGGAAATGGCAACCCACTCCGACATTCCTGACTGGAAAATCCCATGAATGTAGGAGCCTGGTGGGCTGCAGTCCATGGGGTCGCAAAGAGAGACAACTGAGCGGCTAAACAACAACCATGATATGCTAGTCAATTTCTTTGTATATCACTGTTCTCATCTGTTTAGGAAGAATCACAACACTTCCTTACAAGAACCTTATGAAAATGGATTGACATAACTCACATAAAATATTCATCTCAGTGAATACCCTGGGATGGTTAGTTGTTGTTGCCTCCATTGTTTTAAAAACTCTAGCCTCATTAAAGATCTTACTTATATTTATTCAGTCCACACTGATCATTGAGCACCCTGACTGATGGAGAGGCTTCTTCAAGGTCATTAATTAATGGGACACTATCATCTACATGTGGATGTGAATTATCGTATCAAATAATAAAGGTGCTTTTGGGTTTCTGTGAATATGTGTGTGTGCACGCACATGTGCATGTGTGTATATGTGTGTGTGTCTGTGTTTAACAAGGACAATAATATACATATATATATATTTTAAAAGCTCAAGTCTGATAATCAGAGGAGCTAGATGCAGTCTTGATTCTTAGTTTGGTTTCAGTTTCTCTATGTACACAGTGGAGAGAAACACTTTCATTTCTATTGATCTCACAGAGTTAAAGTGTGAGCACAGCTGTGATGGATGGATTTAGAGTTTTTAATATATCTTTCTAATAGCCCAAACTACTATGCTGTTTAAACTCACCCATTTTTTAGGGGATTACTTTATTTATTTATTTTTCTTGGTGTTTCTTAAGATTCTCTTTTATTGGGATATGTTTGCTTTAAAATATTCTTGTCTATGCTCTACAACAAAGTGAATCATCTATATGTCTACATATATCGCCTCCCTCTTGAGCCTTCCTCCCACCTCCCAGCCCCAGCCCATCCCTCTAGGTCATGACAGAGCACTGAACTGAGCTTCCTGAGCTATATGGCAGGTTTCTACTAGCTGTCTATTTTACACATAGTAGTATTATGGTCAATCCCAATCTCCTGATTCATTCCCCCTGAGCCCCATCTACACATCTGTTCTCCACATCTGAGTCTCTATTCCCGCCTTGTAAAAATACCATTTGTAGAGATGGAGATGGACCTAGAGTCCTACAGAGTGAAGTCAGATAGAGAAAAAACAAATATTGTATATTATTAACACACATATGTGGAATCTAAGGGGGTTATTTTAGATTCATCATCTTCAAGGTATTAATTTTATCTTGACAGGATGTTATACTTTCTTCCCTCTGGTGTATCATTTTTTAGGAAAAAAAGTCAACTATGACTTCATGTTGTTACTATAAATAAGCCATTTTACTAATTAATTCTAATTGATACCAATTTTGCCATAAATCGTCCTCTGTCTCTGACATAACCAGATACCATTTGTTCTTTCCCTAAACTAGTACTTGTTGTATTACAAAATAAAGAGAATTTAACTCAACAGCATGGGGGCCCCAGTTCCAACAATGACAAAATCAGTTTGAATCAGAGGTGTTCAACCTGTTTTTCTGTAGTTTCATTACATGGTGTGAAGGATAAATAAAAATCAAGGTAATGGTATTTCTGACCTTTACTTCATGCTTTGTAAAAATAATCTTTATCTCTGTCACCCATTTCTTATTTGTTTTCCCCAAGATTTCACTGTTTTACACAACAAATTCTGTAGTTTTTGTCCAATGACTTTATTTTAAAATTCTTATTTTTTTATTCTCTGCTGCTGCTAAGTTGCTTCAGTGAAGTCCAACTCTGTGCGACCCCATAGATGGCAGCCTACCAGGCTCCCCGGTCCCTGGGATTCTCCAGGCAAAAATACTGGAGTGGGTTGCCATTTCCTTTTCCAACGCAGGAAAGTGAAAAGTGAAAGTGAAGTCGCTCAGTCATGTCCGACTCTTAGCGACCCCATGGACTGCGGCTGACCAGGCTCCTCTGTCCATGGGATTTTCCAGACAAGAGTACTGGAGTGGGCTACCATTGCCTTCTCCATTTTATTCTCTAGGATAGCAATTAAGTGGCAAATTACTTTTTCTGCTTCTAAGAAGGGTTGAGATTTTTTCCCATATTTTTTTTCTTTCTTTTTACCCTGTGGGTCTGGTGCCCTTCGCACCATAGAGGGCTTCAGTGCAAAGGGGAAAGTTGTAGTGAAAAGATAGCAGAATTTGTTAATAGCCACCAGGAAGTCAGGCAAACACTTTTTCTTAAAAGTTTAGAAACCCTTTGCAGTATACCATCTAACTTCTTCTGAGGAAACTAGCTGTGCAGAATGTCTGAGGTTCTGGGAGAAAGAGAGAGTTGGTATATTATGATAAACCAATGCAGATTGCAGCTAGTCATTTGCTGTGCTTAGAACTTAATTTATATCTCAGTCGTTCGATAAGCATAATTCAGAGAGAGTCTCCGGGTTTTATCTACTCGGGACAGCATAGCATATTGCTCCAGTAAGCATAATGGGTGGAAATCAGGCACGGAATGCTGGCTGGAGAGTTCTTTCCATGTGAGGAAAGTAGATATAGACAAATCAGTTTCTCTGCGTAGTGCCTTTACAGTAAACCAAGAAATAATGCCATGGGGAGGAGAGGGTGGATACAGCTCAGTACCTTCCATGAATAGCTCAGAGAAGTAGGAGCATTATGGTCGAAGACTTGAAGTTATTGTTGTTAATTGCAGACCTTAAGGGCCTGTGCTTTTCACAGGAAGGTGGCTGTATGGATTTGTCACCTTCTTTAAGTCCTTCCCTTGACTTAATCACTTCCATGGCTCACCTTTTCCATCTGCACTAAAATCTGATGGTAGAATTTGCATATCTAAAATGTTAGGCACTAATAAGATTTTATCTAGGTACAGACTTACTTTTGTGAAATTAAGGCAGAAGTTCTAAGAGGAGGAATTAGAAAACTGAACTAGGAAGACTGAGCTTTTTTTTTTTTCCCCATGAGGAAAGATATAAATGTAAGGAAACCTGGAAATGAGAAAACGGAATACATGTAAACCAGTGTGTCTACACATATAAGTTTATAATGTGTATAAACTGTATTTAGTTTAAATAAAGTAAATAAATAAAACTACAGTCTGTTATATGTTTTTCAAATGACATCCACAATTACTAGCTCATTTGAACCTAAAAATAAGGGCTGTGGGAAAATACAATTCTTGTTCTGTGTTATGGAACTGAAACTCAAAAATTTAAATTTTTTGCATAATTTCACAGGATGAGTTAGTAACACCACTTCACGATGCTTGGCAAATAGAAATCACTTGGTAAATATTTGTTGAGTGAATGGACATGAATGGAATCTGATCTTTGGTTCACTATTTTTGTATAATACAATGTATCATAAGTTGCTACTGCCTCTGGTATATTGTTGGTGAAAGAACTAATTTAAACACCCTACCTAAAGATGTTTAGAAGACTTTCAGAAAATTTTCTTTATGTTGCTCATTGTCTGGAAGACTTTAAAACAATTCTACTATTGTATATCTCTGTATTCTCCTTTCGTTACCCCAATCAAATTATGGGATTTTTTTTTTTTTACTTTTTCTCTTGTTTTTAAAAGTAGCAGTTCTTGTAAAGCTATATAAATGAGAATATGAACAGCCAAAGTTAAATGTTCTTACAGTTTAACAGTGAGAAAAAAGACAAAGGTTTCAATTTTCAGAACCAAGTAATCTATTCACGTGTTGCTTCTAGTTTGGGTTCTATGGTCACTAGACCAGTTTTTTAAATCCAGGTCCCCAAAATGTCATTGGAATAGACTGAAAATTAAAGCACTGTTTTAGGTTAAAATGAATCTTGCAGCAAATCCCTTATACAGAGTCTCTCTAAGGAAGATTTCTTGGGGAAGCATATGTCCAGAGTGGAGACAAAAACTAGGACACCAGAAGAATTTGAAGCATCTGGCATGTACAAACATTACACACATTCCAGACAGATGGGTGATGTGAGCAGAGAGATGAAAACATTAAGAAAAAAATTGAAAGGAAATGCTAGAAATGAAAAACACCATAACAGAAAGAATAATATCTTTTATAGGTTCATCAGTAGCTGAAGAGAGAATTCATGACCTTGAACATAGGTCAGTAGAACATCTTGAACTAAAATGCAAAGAGAAAGAATATTAAAGAACCATGGGACAATTTCAGAAAGTGTAACACACACTTAATTAGCATGCTAGAAGGCAAAGAAAGAATGACACAGACAACAGTATTTAAAGCAACAATATCTGAGAATGTTCCAAACCTGATTACAAATGCTAAACCACAGATCCAAGATCTCAAAGAACCCAAAGTGGAATAAATACCCAAAACATTTCTAACAATACCATATTCCTAGAAATGGAAAATCAAGAAGAAAAATCAAAGGCAGAGAGAAATCTTAAAGAAAATCAGAAGGGAGAATAAAGCTACCTTTCTTATAAAGGGAAAAGATGAGAAATATAGTGAGTTTCCTGGCTATATTTGAAATATAGTGAGTTTCATTTGTCTTTCAGTAATTGATATGTTAAGTATGCAGAAAATCAGTAAGAATATAATTGATCTAAGGAGAACTATCAACCAACTTGATACTTATAAACTTATAACTGCTAAGAAATTAGTGGCAAAACTATGTGCCAGATACAGTTAAAGGCTTCTCGTTATTTCATTGAACACACCCACAATACCTTGGGGGTAATTGCTGTTACTATCTCCATTTCTCTGCTGGAGAAGCTAAGGAGAAGTGAAATTTAATAACTTATCCAAGGTTAAACAATAAGTAAATGAAGGAGCTGGGCTATAAGTTGTATAATTTGACTTCTGAGCACACACTCTTAAGTGGCAGGGAAATTACTTTGTAAAGGTAAAGCCCTATTAAACCATCCTTGCTCATTGCAGGAAGGACACTATATCACTGACAGCACCATCTGCCATGGAGGACCTGCGTTTAGAAAGAATGGAGACTTTTAAACGATCAACCTAGTCTTTGAGGCGTGAGATTTGATTGCCCATAATTTACAACATAAGTGCTTTAATGGCATGAAATAATTTGAATTGTGTGGGTTCCCCCCCACAACAATTTAGAATATAAAACTCGTGTCTGGGAAGGCAGTGTTGCTAGAAGTACAGAAGAAATGTTATCGCTGGATAATGGAAATGAATCAATTGACTCCTCTATGTCTCCATAAGCAGATGCAATGTGAATAATAATAAAAGCTTCAGTTTAATAAGTGCCCCTATGGAGAAGGAAATGGCAACCCACTCTAGTATTCTTGCCTGGGAAATCCCATGGACAGAGGAGCCTGGCGGGCTACAGTCCATGAGGTTGCAAAGAGTCGGACATGTCTGAGCACACATTCAGAGACTTCTGCTTGCTAGACGTGGTTCTAAGCTTTTGATGTATATATCTCACACACTCAAAAGCAAGTATTGTTATATACAGAGGAACAACAACAAAAAAAGAGTAATTTGATACTCCTCCTAAGATCACACAGCTAGAAAAGAGGAAAGTCAGGATGTGTGTGTGCGTACATGCTAAGTCGCTTCAGTCGTGTCCAACTCTTTGTGACCCCATGAACTGTAGCCCACCAGGCTCCTTCTGTCCATGGGATTCTCCAGGCAAAAATAATGGAGTGGGTTGCCATGTCTTCCTCCAGGGAGTCTTCCTGACCCAGGGATCGAACCCACGTCTCTTAGATCTCCTGCATTGAAAGAAAGGTTCTTTACCACTAGTGTTACCTGAGAAGCCCAAAGTCAGGATATATGATTGCAAAATATACGCTATTACTAATAATGCTGTGCAGGCTCCGTATATGCAGCTCACATCAAATGAGGATCAGAGAATGACAGCTTTCAAGAGGATAGGTTTTGGTTTTTCAGAGACATCAGAATTCTGTGTTTGCTTGTAGGTAACTGTGTTCTTTCCCCCATCACCCTAAAGAAAATCTCTGCACTAGGCATTGCCAACTTAAAAAATTATTCACAACCTAAATGTTGAAAGTAATGTTTTATTTGGCAGGAAATTTTAGCACTTCAAGTCCAGGAGGCAAACATCTCTAGTAACTCTGACAGAACTGGTCTGAGGAGGTGAGGGGGCAACCATGCTAGATGGATGTTTTGCAACAAAGGGCAGATAGTTGGGAATATCAAAAGATTACTGTTAATTAAAGAAAACCAGATATCCCAAGATAAGGAATTTAGTGCATTTCTATGTATGGGAAGATGCAAGTGTCTGGGCTCACAGATATGCATCTCAGCTATCTGGGACCAGTATCCTGTGTTTTCACATCCTGAGTTCCCCAGTGCTCACCTTAAGGAGTGTCTTCAGTCTGATGGCTGCTGGATGGCAGGTATTCTTTCCTTCCTGAGTTCCCTCAGGGCTCCCCAGCTCACCCTCAGTGGTGGCTGCAATCACTGATGACTGTGGCATCCTTTGTTTACTGATAAGGCAGGAAATATTCCATTTCTCAGCATTCTGCTAATGTAGTTAAGAAAAGCTAATTAGATCCTCAGATGGAGTGAGATCATTCATATCCTGTAGAAATAGAACATATATTCCAGAATGTCTGTCTAACTCAGATTTAGAAGTGTGGTAGTGATGCTAGGGTTCAAGATCCAATGCCTTTATGAAGAATTGTGTGTAATTGTGTATGTGTGTGTGTGTGTGTGTGTGTGTGTGTGTGTGTGTGTGTGTGTTTCATTGCCACAGGAAGTATCCTTGCCCCAGTCACCAGCAGAATGGTGGTGGTTCACCATTTCCTGAAATGGTCAATTATCATAGGGAGTAGTGGGTCAGCATCAGGATGAAAATGGACAGAGTTCCTCTAGACAGATAATGGGTTGGTGGGGATGTTTTTATTTACAAAAATCTGTTTATGATTCTAGCAAGAAACTGCATCTGCTTGTGTAGTAACCCAATGGGTGATGACTCAAAGCCTGTGTCCCTCTCTTGGCCCCAGGGCAACATGAAGAAAGTCAAGGGAATCTATTTTTGTGTAGTACTTTGCCATGATAATGGGCTCATAGAAGTCTATCAGCCACAAATACACCTCCTTACTGGGAGGACACAGCTGAGGTTCTCAGATGTTGGGTGACTTGTTAAGCTTGTTTATCTAGTAACTGGATGAACAAGTTCTTGAATAAATCTGAATTCTTTCTACTTGAAAGCTGAAATCTAGTACTTACTCAAGGGTAACTTTTTGCTCTAAGTTTGGTAAAGTACAAAATGTGGTGGTTTAGTCTCTAAGTGGTGTCCGACTCTTTGCAACTCCATGGGCTGTAGCCTGTCAGGCTCCTCTGTTCATGGGATTTTCCAGGCAAGAATAGTGGAGGGGGCTGCCATTTCCTTCACCAGGGGCTCTTCCCCCCCACCCAGGGATCAAACCCAGGTGTCCTGCACTGCAGGGGGATTCTTTACTAACTGAGCCAAAGTACAAAGGTTATTCATTCATGCTTCTCACATGGGGTATAGGCATAGTTTACTGAAACTGCACCATCACTCATACCTATGATTTTTAAGGGAATTAGGGGAAATTTCTTCTTTTTAAAAATTTTGATTTATTTATTTATTTTTGGCTGGGCTGAGTCTTCGTTGCTGTGCATGGACTTTCTCTAGTTGCAGTGAATGGGCTCTAGGGTGTGTGGGATTCAGTAGTTGTGGCATATGGGCTTAATGCTCCACAGCACATGGGATCTTCCCAGACCAGGGATCAAACCCATGTCCCCTGCACTGGCAGGTGGATTCTTAACCACTGTGCCACCAGGGAAGTCCTTGGGGAAGCTTCTTTACTGATCAGAAGCACCAAACATTTTATAACCACAGTACTATCTTTATATTGGTTCCAGCTTTGATTAAGAAATGCTTTGAAAAATATTGCTTACACATAAAGACTGTTGTGAATGAAAACTACAAAGGAAAAATGATTTATATTTGTTAAAAGATATACAACAGAAAGTGAACAAAGCATTCACCTTTGCAAGCTGCTTGAGACATTGGCAGAGAAGGGCGCTATCTAAAAATATTAAACGTTTTTAGGTCTGTGACTGATAAAATATCCAGAGAGAAAATTATCTGAAATATTAGGGAAATATGTATTAAGACAGCAGAGCCCAGAGAACAGAGGAGATGGTTGGAATGGCCCCAAAGCAAAATGGAAAGAACAAGACACTTACTAAATTAAGGATTTAACAACTGAGACTGACCTTGTATATTCATAGCTATTATTTCAACTGCTTATCTAATCCCAGTTGGGAAGAAGAAAAAGAGAAAATCACCTCCAAAGTGAAGACTTCCATAGCCTGACTCCATCCTGGGATTCCATGAAGAATACCTCTGCCTTCCCAGAGGTCTGCTCTGAACGTTGTACCATCCATGGGAGTGCCGGTCCTCTGAGACAAGTTTCAGGAAAGGTATAGAATGCCTTTTTCCTGTACCTTCTCATGTACTATGTCTGTGGTTTGTCTCCAGGTGAATAAAGGTGTGCAGGCACAAGCAATTTTTTTTTCAAAGCCTGATTCTCAGCATAGTCTGGAGAGGAAAGCAGAAAAGCCTCAACAGAGAATGAGAGAGTTCCAGGGCACAGGTGATGTTGTTTCTTGATCTTGGCGTTGAATACATAGGTGTTCAGGTTGTAAAATAAACTCATGGAGCTATACATCTGTGGTAGGAAAACACTTTTCTGAATACATATTTCAATAATATACAAAAAAAGGAAGAAAAAGAAAGGAAGTCTGGCTGTATTTTGTCAGCCATGTACATGATGTAGTCTTAAGGCAAAAATGTCTCAGATGAAACCTTTGAATTAGGACTTTTGGTTTCAGACCCAGCATAGGCATTTGAAATGCCTGCAGCTGTATGCCTAGGTTCATTTCCTTCAGCAGTCTGAGGTTTCTGAACAATGTCATCTAGCCTAGCTCTGTTTCCCCTAAGGTTGTTTTATTTCAGAGGTGGAGAAAGTTGCCTAAAGACTTAGGCATGTTGGGCAGCTTAAAATCACATCCAGCTAGCCCTCTTCTTCCTTCTCTGTTCACTCAAGTGACTTATGATTAGAGGATAGAATTACCTTAGTTAACATTAATTCTAACTTCGTAAGTTATAGATGTAATAGAAAAGCATATTTTCTTAAAAATACCATATTTTTTTCTATAAATAAGGAGCTTTGCATGTCCGGGTGCAGGAAGAAAGTGTGCCAATCAGGCAGGACCAGCTTGAAAGATAATCTGTCCAAATAGGCTTTGCAGGTGGTCTGCTCTAGAAAATAAAAAAATAATACTTACCTATACTAACTAAACTGTACTTTTTGAGAGCACAGATTCACACACACACACACACATTTCTATCCCTAAAGCTGTTTGAAAACTGTTGAAAGTTTTATCACCAAGCCAGTTAGGAAATGCAGAAGTTAATGCATCTTATTTTCCAAACTGCCCTTATATAATCATTGATTCTTCTACTATAAAGCAGAGTCAAATGAAGTCTGGCTGCTTTCTACACTGTAGGAAAAAATAAATGAAAATAAAAGATTTAGAAGTTGAGGGAAAAGAGAAAATTAAGTCAAACAAAGGCCACCTTTTCACACACTGTAACCGTGAATACCCAGCTACACACATGGAATATACTGGGGCAGGAATAGGATCTAAATATTAGGGTGTACTTGGGCTTTCCAGGTTGCTCAGTGGGTAAAAGAGTCCACCTCCCAAGCAGGAGACACAGGTTTGATTCCTGGGTTGGTAAGATTCCCTGGAGAAAGGAATAGTAACCCTCTGGACAAACTCACATCTCCTGAATTGGTAGGGAGATTCCTTACCACTGTGCCACCTGGGAAGCCCCCCATGCATGAGTGCTCCACCCTGATGAACTAACCACTTCCCAAAGGCCCTTCTTCAAGCATCATCACTTTGGAGTTTAGGTTTCAAGATACAAGTCTGAAAGGGGCGTTCAAAGGAAGGAGTCTATGGCAGATGATAAGATGGGGAGAGAACCAGAGATGGCTTTGCTGCTCCAGGTAAAGGTTCACATGTACTCCACTGGTGTGTGTGCGCGCGTGCATGCATGCCAACCAGCTCTGACTTTCACAAAGGAAACAACAGAACAGGCTCAGCAGCAGACCTCAGGTCTCAGGCCCCTGACTATATCCCAAGTTCACCTGCTTGCCCACTGGGCGGTGCATGCTAATGGCAGAGTCTAGTGGCACTTCCTACCACACATCTCACACAGCCTGACTAGCATGAACCAGGCATTGGATCCAAGGATAGCAACAGCGTCAAAGACTGAGAAACTTTGAGCTCAGATAACCAGGGTGCAAAGTCTGGTCCCATTATGCTGCTGCTGCTAAGTCGCTTCAGTCGTGTCAGACTCTGTGCGACCCCATAGACAGCAGCCCACCAGGCTCCCCCGTCCCTGGGATTCTCCAAGCAAGAACACTGGAGTGGGTTGCCATTTCCTTCTCCAATGCAGGAAAGTGAAAAGTGAAAGTGAATCGCTCAGTTGTGTCCGACTCTTCGCAATCCCATGGACTGCAGCCTACCAGGCTCCTCTGTCCATGGGATTTTCCAGGCAAGAGTCCTGGAGTGGGCTGCCATTGCCTCCTCCAGGTCCCATCATGACCTAGTGCTAAAAAAGATAGCAAACCACTCTGAGCCTCATTCTTCCATCTATACAAGCTTCCTCATAAGTCTATTAAGGTGCGCAAGATGTAATAATGTATGGTAGCATCCAGCATCCCATCTCGGATGTAAGAAGCCAGGGCATGGCAGCTATTATAGTCAAGAAACAAAGGGTCAGACACTCCCTGAGGTTATAGCCAACAGCCCCTCCAGATGGTGACCCCATTTAGTGGGCACTAGGCACTTAAACTGTAGCTTTGACTGATAGGTTCCACTTAGCTTTTCAGAAACGAGCATAAAAAACTCTGCCCACTCTTTCACCCACTTCAGCTCCTCTTCACCTGAATAAGCCGTGCTCACCAGCTGTCCTCTCTCTAAGTGCACAGAACTTCCTTTCATCAGCCAAATGTTACCATTCCTTTTTGGGTGATCTTTCCCTTCCTAAGCCTCTCTCTTCAACCAGTAGCATTCCATTTACACAGGCTAAAAATGTAGAGAAGGTTGTCTTATGGTGAAAAGAAATTAAACCATATATGCATATTATTAATATTAACCATGTACATGATACACACTAGGCTGAGATGGTCATGGGTTGAATGACATCACCCCTGCAAAAATACATGTATATGTCAGGTCCTAACCTCTAATACCTTCAGTTCAGTTCAGTTGCTCAGTTATGTCTGATTCTTGGAGATCCCATGGACTGTAGTCCACCAGGCTTCCCTGTCCATCACCAACTCCTGGACCCGGTTCAAACTTATGTTCATCTAGTCTGTGATGCCATCCAACCATCTTGTTCTCTGTCATCCCCTTCTCTTCCTACCTTCAATCTTTCCCAGCATCAGGGTCTTCTCCAATGAGTCAGTTCTTCACATCAGGTGGCCAAAGTATTGGAGTTTCAGCTTCAGCATCAGTCCTTCCAATGAATATTCAGGACTGATCTCCTTTAGGATTGACTAGTTTGATCTCCTTGCAGTTCAAGGAGTCTAATACCATATAAGTGACCTTGCTTGGAAACAGGGCCGTTACAAGAATGTATCAAGTTCATATGAGGTCATTAGGATGGGTCCTAATCAAATATGACTGGTATTCTTACAAAAAAGGGAAAATTTGGGCACAGATAAATATTCATAAAAATGATATTATAAAGTGAACATGAAGGCAGAAGTCAGAGAGATGCATCACCCAGCAAAGGAATGCCAGTGATTGCTAGCAAACCACGAGAAACTAAGCGGGAGGCATGGAAAAGATTCTCACTCACAGTCCTCAGGAGTAGCAACGCTGACTACACAGGATCTCAGGCTTCTCGCCTATGGGACTGTGAGACGATAAATTTCTAGAGAAGGTTAAGCCACCCTGTTTAGTGCCCTGTGACAGAAAATTTAAGAAAGAAATACATTCTGAAGGCTGTCTTTTCACCTTGCTTATAGTTTCCTTTGTTGTGCAGAAGCTTTTAATTTTAATTAGGTCCCATTTGTTTATTCGTGCTTTCATTTCCAATATTCTGGGAGGTGGGTCATGGAGGATCCCACTTTGGTTTATGTCAGAGAGTGTTTTGCCTATGTTATCCTCTAGGAGTTTTATAGTTTCTGGTCTTATGCTTAGATCTTTGATCCATTTTGAGTTTATCTTTGTGTATGGTGTTAGAAAGTGTTCTAGTTTCATTCTTTTACAAGTGGCTGTCCAGTTTTCCCAGCACCACTTGTTAAAGAGGTTGCTTCAGAATGGGAGAAAATAATAGCCAATGAAGCAATGGACAAACAATTAATCTCAAAAATATACAAGCAACTCCTGCAGCTCCATTCTAGAAAAATAAACGACCCAATCAAAAAGTGGGCCAAAGAACTTAACAGACATTTCTCCAAAGAAGACATAAAAATGGCTAACAAACACATGAAAAGATGCTCAACATCACTCATTATCAGAGAAATGCAAATCAAAACCACAATGAGATATCACTTTACACCAGTCAGAATGACTGCAATCCAAAAATCTACAAGTAATAAATGCTGGAGAGGATGTAGAGAAAAGGGAACTCTCTTACACTGTTGGTGGGATTGCAAACTAGTACAGCCACTATGGAAAACAGTGTGGAGGTTCCTTAAAAAACTGCAAATAGACCTGCCATATGACCCAGCAATCCCACTGCTGGGCATATACACCGAAGAAACCAGAATTGAAAGAGCCACGTGTACCCCAATGTTCATCGCTGCTTTGTTTACAATAGCCAGGACATGGAAGCAACCTAGATGCCCATCAACTGACGAATGGATAAGAAAGCTGTGGTACATATACACAATGGAATATTACTCAGCAGTAAAAAAAACTTCATTTGAATCAGTTCTACTCAGGTGGACAGAACTGGAGCCCATTATCCAGAGTGAAGTAAGCCAGAAGGAAAAACAACAATACAGTATACTAATGCATATATATGGAATTTAGAAAGACGGTAATGAGAACCCAGCATACAAGACAGCAAAAGGAACGCAGATGTATAGAACAGACTCGTGGACTCTGGATGAGGGCAAGGGTGGGGTGATATGGGAGAATGGCATTGAAACATGTTAATTATCAT
This sequence comes from Antilocapra americana, assembly GCA_007570785.1. Taxonomy (NCBI): domain Eukaryota; kingdom Metazoa; phylum Chordata; class Mammalia; order Artiodactyla; family Antilocapridae; genus Antilocapra; species Antilocapra americana. The sequence continues at coordinate 5,684,731 of ML661322.1, forward strand.
ATGTGTAATCAATCGCCAGCTCAGGATTGATGCTCGGGGCTGGTGCATCGAGATTTCCCCGGGGGGGGCGGGGAAGGGAGAAGGGAGGGAGGAGGGAGGGGAGATCTGGAGGGGGAGCATATGTAAACCCATGGCGATATCATGTCATTGTATGGCAAAACTAATAAAAAAAAATGCTCTGGTAAGATGGAAAAGGCGTTACATTTGTACAATAAAATATTTTGAGAAGAGGGCAAAAAAAAAAAGAAAAATACATATTTAAATATGAAAACTACTATTTCTCCTTTAATTTGGGAATTTTTAGGTATTATGTTTTCAAGTAACTTTCTACCTCTTTCCCTTCTCTTTCTGGGACTTCCATTGTGTCTGTGTCATTACTTCATGATGTTCAAGAGGGCTCTGAGTGTGTTTCTTTCTGTTCATTAATTTTTCTTTTTGCTGCTCAGCCTGAATAGATTTTATTAATGTATCTTTATATTTGCTCACTCTTTGTTTTTCTGGCTAAAATCTGCTATTGTGCTTCTCTAGTTATTGTTATTTTATTTTTTTGTAATTTTCAACTCTAGAAACTGTAGAGTTTACTTTTGGAATTTTTAACTCTAGTGGATTCTTTGCCACTGGTGCCACCTGGGAAGCTCATGAGACATCATTGACATGCTTTAATTCTTTTAATCATTTGAACATGTAATAGTTGACCCAAAGTTTTCATCTGTTAAGTACTAAATCTGCCCCACCTCCTTGGGTATGTTTTATGTTGACGGCATTTTTTCTTGTTTACATAGCATATTTTTCTGTTTTTCTGAATATCTTCTAATTTTTTTGAGATCTCAGACAATATATTGAAACAACTCTCAATTCATCACTCGCCAACTTCAGAGTTTCTATTTGCTAACTTCTTAAATTGTCATATTTTTTACTGCTACTAATTTGTTTAGCACTTTCTTGGGCTATTTCTGTAGATTTTGTGTTCCCCTTAGTGTTTGCCACCGAGTTCTCTGCTAGTTTTTTTTTCTTCTTTCATTTATTGTTTTTATTTTTCAAGCTGGCCTCCTATGAATCATACTTTGCTCAGTAAAATTTGGTGACTAAATAATCAGCGTTCATAAGATTTCCTTAAAGGAAAATATCTTCTGCCTTTTGTCCAAGAGAATCTACATAAAAAGGCTTAGCTTCAAACTTCAGACAGAAGTTTGCTTTCATTTAGTCTTAGCTTTCATTTTTTTCTTGCAATAGTCCCTCAAGGTAAGCTAGACATGAGTGGACTATCATTTTCTCTTTCCCTAGGGCTTTCTTGAGCATAATACAGTCTTGGGCAGAGTTTTGGATCCCCAAGAATTTGTCATAGCTTTGAAAATGCCCCTCTGTTTGTCTGGTTCTACAGGACTTCCTTTAAATTCCCCGACTGAGTCTTGTTTGCCCCAACAAAAGGGGTGACTACCTCAGATAGTTTAAACGCTGCCAGTTATTTTCCACTGCTTCACTGATGCCCTGGGGTAAGCCACCCTTACCCCACCCAAGCTCTGAATCAAATAAAATAACTGACATACTCTGATTTTTGAGGGAGTTCCAAGTTGGGACAACAAATTGCTGGTGCTCTAGGGGATTGTGCTTTTAATAGAGATCAAAAAGAATTCATATTTCTCTGTCCTTTATGGTGCTACTGGATTTTGGTTTCTGCACCACTGAACTGGGGACAGAAGGAAATGGGAGTGGTTCCAAATTAAAACTTCACAGGCACTTCCTTGGTGGTCCAGTGGCTAAGATTTCATACTCCCAAAGCAAGGGACTTGGGTTTGATGCCTGGTCAAGGAACTAAGATCCCACATGATGCAAATGAGAGTTTTCATGTCACAACTAAAGAACTTATAGGGAGACATGATCCTGCATCCTACAACTAAGATCCGTCCCAGCCAAATAAATAAAATGCCACTTAACAGGTCCCACTGCTTCATCAGAGCTTGGCAGTGTATCTTGGGTGGTTTTCAGTTCTTTCAGTGGCTTTGGATATTGGCCAGAGTTCTGAAATGATCCATTTTAGTTGTTTAGCCTTTACTGTCTTGTTTCAGAGAGAAAACAGCGTCACCAAATCCCTCATCACTTCAGAAACTGATCTTGGTATCTCCTTTACATCTACATAGTAAAGAATTCAGTGCCTCAATGAGTGGAAGTTCAGTCCACCTTGAAAAAAATAAAAGTCAGAAAATAAAAAATAAAGAAAACAAGTCTTCATGAATTGAACATATAAAAGAAAAGTCTGACTGAGTAGCTAACCATCTGTAGTATTGTGGCTGTCAGTTTCTTGAGAGTGTGAGATGGGGGTTGGAGGGAGGCTCAGAAGGGAGGTGATATATGTACACATATAACTGATTGACTTTGTTGTACAGAAGAAGCTAACACAATATTGTAAAGCAACTATACTCTAATAAAAAAATTAAATGGCAAATCAAAATTTGTTTTAAAGTCAAAGTTCACAAAAAATTATGTGAAAGGTAAACCAAAACTGAACTATCATTTTCTACTTATTCTAGTAATAAATACTTTAAAGTTAAAATGTCTTTAAAACAAGAATTGATGATACCTCTATGGAGCTTTTCTAATATAATTGGCTTAATCATATTTTCAAAGTGTGAAACATTCTACGAGGCCTGAAAGAACCATTATTTCAATCAAGTGTATGCCCATCAATTTGCATGCCTGAGTATAAAATATTCTCAGATAATCTGTTCTAAAACAACACTTTAAGCTGCTATGTAAAATTTATATTTAGTACTTTTCCTGAAGAGTGATGATTTTATGTAAGAAGATATAATCTTTCTTAGAAAGTAGTGTCTGAAAACCTTTACATAAGAGAGAACTTATAAATGTAGAAAATTACAAGTTTTTTTTTCAGTATATTGCTTAGAAAAGTATTGCGTTGAATTTATAATTTTCCTCTCAAACATTAATTTTCTCATCTGTTTAACAGAACTGATACACTCTATACGACAAATTCTTTGATTAAATATTACAATGTACATCAAATACTTTCTAGATATTCATTATTTTTTTAAAAACTTATTTGGGTCTTAGTTGCAGCATGTGGGATGCAGTTTCCTGACTAGGGATTGAACCCAGGCTCCCTGCATTGGGAGGGCAGAGTCCTAGTCACTGGATCACCATGGAAGCCTTCTAGATATTTATTTTAACACTTGTTGTAATGTATCTTTACCATTACCCATTGGGTAACTGCATATGCTAGCTCTAACTATCTTTTAAAGAGTTACTGTGCCAATGGACTACAATTTTGCCATCAAACACAATTAAGTTTGATCAAAGAAAAATTCCCTCATGTTTCAAGCCAGGTAGGGCAAAAGTAACCATTTTGAAACATGACCAAAGTATACTGGAGTAAAAGACTAATGACTTTACCAATGACTTACTTGACCTGGTGAATATGCAGTTGGACAACTGCCTTTATCCTTCCAGTCTCACAAAAGGAGAGGGGGGAAAAAAAAAACACCCAAGAACAGCTGCAGCTCTCAGCCCAGGGAACCAGACTTAATTAAACAATTGAGATTCATCATAAGAGCACAGATTACTTCCCCTCCCCAACACTTCACCAACACATAAACAGGGCCCCAGTACATAAGATAAAATTATAACTAAGAGAGATGCCAGACATAACTTTATTTAAAGAGGTATTGCTGTTGTTTCAGTTCAATTCAGCCGCTCAGTTGTGTCTGACTCTTTGCAACCCCATGGACTGCAGCATGCCAGGCTTCCTTGTCCATCACCAACTCCCGGAGCTCACTCAAACTCATGTCCATCACGTCGGCGATGCCATCCAACCATCTCATCCTCTGTCATCCGCTTCTCCTCCTGCCTTCAGTCTTTCCCAGCATTAGGGTTTTTTCCAAGGAGTCAGTTTTTCTCATCAGGTGGCTGAAGTATTGGAGTTTCAGATTCAGCATCAGTCCTTCCAATGAATATTCAGGACTGATCTCCTTTAGGATGGACTGGTTGGGTCTCCTTGCAGTCCAAGGGACTCTCAAGAGTCTTCTCCAATACCATAGTCCAAAAGCATCAATTCTTTGGCACTCAGCTTTCTTTATAGTCCAACTCTCACATCCATACAGGGTAACTGGAAAAACAATAGCTTTGACTAGAAGGACCTTTGTTAGTAAAGCAATGTCTCTGGGTTTTAGTATGCTGTCATAACTTTTCTTTCAAGGAGCAAGTGTCTTTTAATTTCATGGCTGCAGTCACCATTTGCAGTGATTTTGGAGCCCAAAAAAGTAAAGTCTGTCACTGTTTTCATTGTTTCCCCATCTATTTGCGATGAAGTGATGGGACCAGTTGCCATGATCTTACTTTTCTGAATGTTGGGTTTTAAACCAAATTTTTCACTCTCCTCTTTCACTTTCATCAAAAAGCTCTTTAGTTCTTCTTTGCTTTCTGCCATAAGGGTGGTTTCATCTGCATATCTGAGGTTATTGATATTGATCCTGGCAATCTTGATTCCAGCTTGTGCTTCATCCAGCCTGGCATTTCATTTGATGCACTCTGCATGTAAGTTAAATAAGCAAGGTGACAATATACAGTTTTGATGCAATCCTTTCGCAATTTGGAACCAATCTTTTGTTCCGTGTACAGTTCTAACTATTGCTTCTTGACCTGCATACAGATTTCTCAGGAGGCAGGTCAGGTGGCCTGGTATTCCCATCTCTTTCAGAATTTTCCACAGTCAGAGGAAGGCTTTGGTGTAATCAATAAAGCAGAAGTAGATTTTTTTTTTTTTTTTAAATCTCTGGTTCCTCTGCCTTTTCTAAATCCAGCTTGAACATCTGGAAGTTCACAATTCACATACTATTGAAGCCTGGCTTGGAGAATTTTGAGCATTACTTTGCTAGCGTTTGAGATGAGTACAATTGTGTGGTAGTTTGAACATTCTTTGGCATTGCCTTTCTTTGGGATTGGAATGAAAACTGACCTTTTCTAGTCCTGTGGCAACTGCCAAGCTTCCACATTTGCTGGCATATTGAGTGCAGCACTTTCACAGAATCATCTTTTAGAATTTGAAATAGGTCAACTGGAATTCCATCATCTCCACCAGCTTTGTTCATAGTGATGCTTCCTAAGGCCCACTTGACTTCACATTCCAGGATGTCTGGCTCTAGGTGAATGATCACACCATCATGGTTATCTAGGTCATGAAAATCTTTTTTCTACAGATCTTCTGTGTATTCTTGCCACCTCTTCTTAACATTTTCTGTTTCTGTTAGGTCCATACCATTTCTGTCCTTTATTGAGCCCATCTTTGTGGGAAATGTTCCCTTGGTATCTCTGATTTTCTTGAAGAGCTCTCTAGTCTTTCCCATTCTATTGTTTTCCTCTATTTCTTTGCACTGATCACTGAGGAAGGCTTTCTTATCTCTCCTTGCTGCTGTTTGGAACTCTGCGTTCAAATGGGTATACGTTTTCTTTTCTCCTTTGCTTTTAGCTTCTCTTCTTTTCTCAGCTAATTGTAAAGCCTCCTCAGACAACCATTTTGCGTTTTTGCATTTCTTTTTCTTGGGGATGGTCTTGATCACTGCCTCCTGTACAATGTCATGAACCTCCATCCATAGTTTTTCAGGTACTTTTTCTATCAGATCTAATTCCTTAAATCTATTTGTGACTTCCACTGTATAATAATAAGGGATTTTACTTAGGTCATACATGAATGATCTAATGGTTTTCCCTACTTTCTTCAATTTCAGTGTGAATTTGGCAATAAGGAGTTCATGATCTGAGCCACAGTCAGCTGCTGGTCTTGCTTTTTTGCTGACTATATAGAGCTTCTCCATATTTGGCTGCAAAGAATATAATCAATCTGATTTTGGTGTTGGCCATCTGGTGATGTCCATGTATAGTGTCTTCTCTTGTGTTCTTGGAAGAGGGTATTTGCTATGTCCAGTGCATTCTCTTGGCAAAACTCTGTTAATTTCTGCCTTGTTTCATTTCGTACTCCAAGGCCAAATTTGCCTATTACTCTAGGTATCTCTTGACTTCCTACTTTTGCATTCCAGTCCCCTATAATGAAAAGGACATCTTTTTTCGCATGGTAGTTCTAGAAGGTCTTGTAGGTCTTCATAGAACCATTCAACTTCAGCTTCTTCAGCATTACTGGTTGGGGCATAGACTTGGATTACTGTGATATTGAATGGTTTGCCTGGGAAATGAATAGAGATCATTCTGTCGTTTTTGAGATTGTATCCAAGTGCTGCATTTTGGACTCTTTTGTTGATTACGAGGGCTACTCCATTTCTTCTAAGAGATTCTTCTAAGGGATTCTTTCACTTTAGCTGTTGTTTATTTGCTAATAATAAGTCGTGCATGACTCTTTGTGACCCTTTGGACTGTAGCTCACCAGGTTCCTCTCTCCAAGAGAATTCCCAGGAAGAATGCTGGAGAGTGTAGCAAATTCCTTTTCTAGAGGCTCTTCCCAACCCAGGGACTGAACCCACATCTCTTGCATCTCCTGGGTTGGCAGCCATGTTCCTTACAACTGTGCCACCTAGAAGACATTAAGGAGTTATTGCATGTGTGTTCAGTCATGGCCGACTGTTTGTGACCCCATGGACTGTAGCCTGCCAGGCTCCCCTGTCCAGGGAATTCTCCAGGCAAGAATACTGGAGTGGGTTGCCATATCCTTCTGCAGGGAATCTTCCTTAATGACAGCCACCACACCACGGGTTCAGGAAGCTCAGAGAGTAACAAGCAAGATAAATAACAAGAAGTGTACACAAAAGCATATTATATTCAGATTGTAAGAGCCAAAGACAGAAAAAAATTTCAAAGATGTCAGGGTAAAGGTATATACTTTACCTTTAGAGGAAGAACTGTCAATTTTTCTTTGGCCTTCTTGTCAAAGACCATACTAACAAGAAATATAGAGTGAAATATTTAAAATATTTTTAAAATTCCCCACCAACCTGAAGTTTGCCTAGAGTGAAAATTTTGAAAGATTTTTACTCTAGACAGAGTTCTAGTATAGCAGATACCAACACAAAACTGTAAGCAACTATACCTCAGTTAAAAAAAAAAGCCTTTCCATCCAAATAAAAACTGAGGAAATTCATTGCTAGTAGATCTGCCAGGCAAGAATGATTAAAATAAGTTCTTCAGAGGAAAGAAAAAGGAGACAGGAAAAAATTTGGATTTACAGAATGAAAGAGAGAGAGTGTATTAGAGAAAAATAAAGTTAAAAGAAAATCTTCTGTTTTACTTATTATTATTGATATAATAAATGTTGGCTCAAATTAATAATAGCAACATTGTTTCAGGTGATCACAGCATGTAACCATTGAATGACTGCAATGGAATAAGAGATGAGAAGGAAGAATAGGAATAGTCTCTTATAAGATACTAGAACTAGGTATGAAGTGGTACAGTAATATTAGAAAATGGACTTCAATTAGTAGTTAATATACACTGCAAACTCTAAGGAAATCTAGATTTAAATTTAAAAAATAGTGCAATTGGTATGCTAAGAGAGGACAGGAAACGGAGTCATATGAAATGTTCAAATAAAACAAGAAAAGTCAGAGAAAAATAAGTTTAAAAAAGAAAGAACAAGTACAACACATTGAAACTTGTATGAAACATGGTATATATATTTACCCAAATACACTGATAATCACTTTCAATGTGAATGGTCTAAATATACCAATGAAAAGACAAAGATGGTGAGAGTGAATAGAAGAAGCAAGACTAACTGTATGCTATTTACTAGACATTTACATTAAATATAACAAAAAAATAAAAGTAAACAAAAGGAAAAAATTAATTGTTGCCAAGTGTTCAGGTGAAGGAGGGATAATTAGATTAAGTGCAGAGGATTTTTCAGATGGTGAACTATTCTGTATGATATTGTAATAGTGAATGTACTTGTCAAAACCTATAGAATCTTACTTCCCAAAGAGCAAATGGTAATAGAAAATATGACTTTCAGTTAATAATAATGTGTCAATATTGATTCATTAATTGTAATAAAGGTACCAACATAATGCAAGATGTTAATAATTGGAAAATGTGTGTGTATGTGTGAGTTAATAATTGGAAAATGTGTGTGTGTGTGTTTGTGTGTATGAGATAGGAGCTCTGTATTATATACTCCATTTTAATGTAAATTTAAAATTTTCTAAATATAAATTCTATTAATTTAAAATTCTATTTCTCATTAAAACTAATCAGCCAACCAAAGAAAACAAACACACAAAAACTCAGCAAATTTCCATAACCTGATAAATTGTATGTGGAAAAAATAAGGATAGCATTGTATTTATTTATAAATCATTTAAAGTTCCCTCTGCCCGTCAGTTGAAAAATATACAAGACTTCTGGCTATTTTGGGGGTTGTAGCAGAGCCCTCGCCAATGCATTAAGGCAAAGAAATGAAAAACAAAATAGAACAGTATGTGTGTTGGGAAGGAAGAAACATTTGCTATTATTCAGAGGCAATATGATTGTGTATGTAAAAAATATCAATACATCTAAAATAAGTTATTAGAAATAATGAGTGTATACAGCATGGCTACTGGAATTACAAAGTCAGAATATAAAGTCAATATGTAAGGCTTTTAGAAATAATTTTTTAAAACACAGAGAACCACGTGAAAAATAAACTTGGCAAAAGTTTGAACAGACACTTCACCAATGAGATACATAAATGGCCTATTTGAAAAAGTGGTGAATATCATAATGCTTTTACCTACCAGAATATCTAACATAGAAAGGAAAAAGCCGGTGATAACAAATTTGTGTGTGTGTGTTAAGTTGTGGCTGACTCTGACTACATGGACTGTAGCCCACCAGGCTCCTTAGTCCAAGGGATTTTCCAGGCAAGAATACTGGAGTGGGTTGCTGTTTCCTACTCCAAGGGACTTTCCCAACTCAGGGATTGATAACAAATTTAGGCAAACATATTTAGCCTAAATATAGGCTAAAGTAGAAACTGTCCCACACCACTTGTAGTAGATGCATAAGTTGGAAATTTTAGAAGAATATTTAATGTGTATTGAAGCTGCATTTAGATATACCCAGTAAGTCTACTCTCAAATACACACCAAAAGAGACATGCATACACATATTCACTAAAAATGTAAACAAAATTGTTTATAATGATACATTTCAAAAGAGTCCTAACTGGAAACACCATCTACATTGACTAGAGAATGAGTAACTTATGATATATTCTTAATATAGAATATGTGTGTGTGTGTGTGTGTGTGTGTGTGTGCGCACGCACGCATGCACACGTGCGTTCAGTTGCTCAGTCTTGTCAGACTCTTTGTGAATCCACGGACTATTGCCCACCAGGCTCCTCTGTCCATGGGATTTCCCAGGCAAGAAAACTGGAGCAAGTTGCTATTTCCTACTTCAGAGAGTCTTCCTGAACCAGAGATGGAACCCACACCTCTTACATCTCCTGCATTGGCAGGCGGATTCTTTATCACTGTACTGCCTGCGAAACCCTTAACATAGAATAACATGCAGCAATTAAAATAGTGAAATTTTACTGTACAGAACCACAAAGATAATTCACACAGATCAAGGGAGAACAAAAATGAATTCATTGTTTTAACAGTTCAAATCCAGGTGCAATTAATTGATGGTTACAAAAATCAGAATGGTTCTTACCTTGGGCCAGAACAGTAACAAAGAGAGATGGCAAGTTAAATTTCTAGAGCGTTGGTATGTTCCATATTGTCATCTAGAAAGTTTTTATATAAATGTAGTCACTTCTAGAGAATTCATAGACCTATATACTTAGAATTGGTGCAATTTTCTTTGTAATATGTAGTTTAATAAAAGTTTACCTCCAAAACTCAAATCTTTTTGAGTTGTGTGGATTAGAATTAACATCTGTAAAGCACCTCTCATACAGTAAGCACTCCATCAGAGGTGAGTATGATTAATATCTCTGACTTTGGGCAAGATATGTGATATTTATAATTCTCAATTTCTTTATTTGTGAAATGAAACACTCTCCAAACTTATTTCCCTGGACAGTTCTAATGACTAACATGGTAAAGCACAAAAGCTGTCACATTTTATTACCTGTGCTAGAACTAAATAAATGCTTAAAAATAAACAAAACAAGCAAAATAAAGCCTAGCACAGAATCAAATTGACAAAGAAATTCACAAAGAAAAATTTGAAAAGAGCCATATGTTGGCTCTTTCTGAGAAAAGCAGAAAACTTTCTCCTTTTTCAATTGAGAAAAAAAAGTACCTTATTCTTCGTTTTATTTGTTTACCTCCCTCCATTTGGGAATAAAAATAGAATTTTTGAAATCTTACTGTTGGAGAAGGCAAAAATTAGACATTCCTTCTTACTGTAGAAGTGAGCAGATCTCTAATAACTTGCTTGTCTTATCAACCAGCATCCATCCAATGAGGAAATTATCAATATGTAATACTGGATGACCTCTAAGGCCAAGAAAAATGAAATAATTTTCAAAATATCTTACTAATATTGAATTGAAATTTACTTTTTCTTAATGTATTCATATCTAACCTAGTTCAACCTGTCTCAGAAGCAAGAATGAAAATAAGAACAAAAGGAGAGTCTTACTAAAACTCAGATATCCTTTCATAGATTTGAAAACAGCTGTCCTAGTATCTTAAAGTACTGTTTTTTTCTGACCTAGCATTCTATATTATGCAAATCTATAATTGAGTCAATAATGTTCTAATTTTCAATCATAAAGCAAACAGTGTTGTTCAGGATATGGAATAAAAGTCCCAGTTCTTATAGTCAATGACTTCATAACCCCAGGGGATAGTCAGATGCCAAAACTGAACACTATAATATTCTGTGATCCCTGTATATATTTTGAGAGTACTTATAGGAACACAAGGAAAGGACCTCCTAGCTCAGAGGAAGTTAAGAAGAATTCATATGGACATCATATGGTGGGTGAGTGTCAATGAATGGGTTATGTATCCATTGTTAAGTAAAATGTATTTAATATCTATAATCTTATGAGCTACTTACTATCATAAGAAAAATAAGAATTAGATACCATGGTCATATATGTCAAACATTCACCCAAAACATCAAAACTTTCCAGATGATTTCAATTAATATAAAATCCAAAGTTAAAAGTTTGTCTTCATATGCACACATAAAACTATCAAGACCTTAACTTTACAAGTTAACCAAAAACATAATAAGCAACAAAAATTTATAATGACACTAATTTTAGAATACTAAATTATCATAAGACGACATGTTGTATCTTAAGCATGAGAATCTAGAGATGCTGGATAGCTTGACATTTAAAGGGGTGTTACATTGTGCTTCCTTGTACAATTTTACCTTAGCAGTCATTTGAAGCCCTAATTAAAAAGATCATTGCCAAGCTACATCATTCCAAATCAATTACACATTCATAAAAAGTTCAAAGTTTTATTCCCAGGTCTGCTTCTGACCAAGTTAATCTGGCAGGACAAGTTATGAAATTAATATCTAACGGCATGTAAAAAGTTGGAAGAGAACACTTTTGAGTGTGTTTGTTTTATTATAGTTTTAATAATAGTTTGGATATAAAAGCAAAACAAAAGTTTAATTAAATGCTTTACAAAGCACAAAACATAAAACTCATTTGAAAATTACTGTACTAAATCATTAAACTCTTGGAAAATATAACTGTCATAATTACAAAAACCTCTGTCAATCAGCAACATTTTTCATACAAGCGAGTCACACAGTAAATGGTAATGATTTATAAGTGATCATTTAAATCATTCAGGAGCCTGGAAGTTATATGCCATTCATGGGGGAAAATTAGAACATTTCTTCCCCAACATTCCTTTCTGCATTTGAGTCTTAGAAATAAGCAGAACCTAACCCTTCTAAAGATCTGCATACCTTGATTTAAATAATTCTGAGTTTTCTGAGGGCAAAGAGATTGGAACACTAGTCTTCCTCTCCCTTCATAAAAATATGTCTGATAAATAAAAACAAGTCTGATAAATACAACTGAGATGATCCAACAGGTAAGAAACACAGTCAATAAATAGCAGGGTACCTTCAGAGAAGAGACTCTGGCCTGAGATTTGCCTCATTTACTGGCATAGAGAGATGGAGTGGAAGGCTACCCCAGACAGAGTTAAGAATGGGCCCCAGACAAGAAGCCTGGTTCTAAGACCCTGGCATGATGGCTATGATTTGAGTAAAACGATTGTGCCTGTGTGTGCTAAGTTGCTTCAGTCATGTCTGACTCTTTGTGACTCTACATACTGTAGCTCGCCATGCTCTTCTGTCCATGGAATTCTCCAGGCAAGAATACTGGAGTGGATTGCCATGCCCTCCTCCAGGGAATCTTGCCAACTCAGAGACTGAACCTGGGTCTTTTATGTCTCTTCATTGGCAGGTGGGCTCTTTACTATTAGTGCCACTTGGGAAACCCCAAAGCGACTGTGTACATGTTATCACAAACTGGGTCTAGTTTCCTCAGAGAACTTCCATTTATTGGTTCTTTTCATCCTAAGAAATGAATGGAAGTAAAATAGGGTCAGAAGACTGGTAACTTAGTGATGAGAGATGAGATGGAGAGGAAAGCATTAAGAATACGTAGCTCTACCAGGATCATATATCTGTTGGACTGCAGAGTTTCTGGTATAGCTAGTCCCACTGTCAGGCACTAGACAACTCTTCCAGGACAGGGAAGCCTGGCATGATCCCGTCCATGGGGCTGCAAGCAGTCGAACACGACTGAGCGACTAAATTGAAGGAAATGATTCCCGCTGTCAAGTGCTAGACAACCCTCACCTGTAGCTGCTCATGGGCTGACTTCTGGGTCCTTGGAGGATAGTAATATGTGAGTGATGACAAGCACACACTCAAGGATACATGGAACACCTTTGAGGACTTTAAGATATAGAGAGGGAATCTATATTATAAGATTGACATCACTGCTCATTAAGAGGGGGTGGAGATTCTAAAACATTTCAATTTGGTTGTTAAAGGAAAAGCAGACTTATTTTTTACTCATATCTCTTTAGGCCTAAATTGGCTCACGTATTGATTACAGCTATGGAAGTGACAAAGAATATTCAGGTCTTTTTGAAGAGGGAATTCGTAGGGCCTGGACTTCATGCTGGTCATGCTCGGCCGCCTCTCCAATGGACTCTAAACTCTGCTTAGTGCCTATGGAAATGACAATAAAAGGATAAGACCCCTTCCAGACAGGGGAACCTTGAAGATCTTATCTAGGTTACTCATTACCTAAGAGAAAATATACACTAATCACCCCTGTCTCTGGATAGGCCATAAATTTTTCTGTACCTATCGGAGTGTAACTTTGGGCTTATTGATTATTGGTCAGTCGTTTAACTGTTTGAACATATAACACATGAATGATGAGATTATTGTGATTGTATTTACCCTTCATTTGTTTACGTAAGTCTCAAGGAATTTGGGGTGGTGAGTTCAGACACGTACACATGGGGTATAAAAGATTTACACAAATGCTGGTCGGGGTCCTTGGCTAAGAGGAGACTGCCTTGGGCCCGCAGGTGTAATAAACTGCACTCCACTATCTGCATTGTCCTTCTGAATGAGTTTGGTTCCCGGAGCGCATGGCTACAACATTTTAACAAAAGTGATTTTTTTTCCCCTGTACGATATTACAATATATTATGGTTAGAACTGTCACCTTAAGCAAGGCATAGTGGCTTCCAAACATATGCAGAGATATGTCCACAGAAAACTTCCAATGCTGCCTTCTCTTTTAAAAAGTAATTTTATTTATTTATGTCAGGCGAGTGTAGATGTCACGCTAGGGTATGTTCCTCGGTCCTTGTCTCGTCATAACAAAGATTTGGAGTGACGGACATTGAAGCCCTCGGCGGGCCATGGGTCTCAGGTCTGGACAGACCGCGTTATAGCTCTTAAATAAATCAGTGTTACAGCTCAGTGTTACAGCTCAGTGTTACAGCTCTATTTTATTTAGAAGATGATAGCTGGAGAATTCATCCTCGAGGTGTGAGGACATGCAAGGCTGTGAAGAGAAGAAAACAGCAGCGTGTGGGAGTGAAAGGGAGAGTCCATCTTCGAGGTGCAGGAGAGAGAGAGAGTAAGGGCTTTGGCTCCTATTTTATATGTTTATTTCTGCCCCCTGGGCCTGTTCTATGCAAATTGGGCTTAGACAGGAGTGCTGTGCTATCTGCAGTTCTCACTCAGGTCCTCGGACCTTCCTTGTTCTATTTTAGCTGACTTTTCCCTTCCTTATCTTCTAACCACTGCCATTTTGGACTCCTGTTTCCTATTCTAACTACCTAACATTTATTTTGGTTGTACTGGGTTTCATTGCTGCAAGAGGGCTTTCCTCTAGTTGCAGGGAGTGAGGGCTGCTCTCTAGTTGTGGTCCATGGGCTTCTCATTGTGGTGGCTTCTCTTGTTTCAGAGCATGGGCTCTCAGAGGCAGGGGATTTAACAGCTGCATTCCTGGGCTCCATAGTTGTGACACACAGGCTTAGCTGCTCTGAGGCATGTGGGATCTTCCTGGATCAGGGATTGAACCAGTGTCTCCTGCATAGGTAGGCAGATTACTTACCACTGAGCCATGGGACGCCCGCAACCCTGCCTTCTGACATTAGCAATGAATAAAGAAGAAAAACCAAACAAAAAACCCTATTGGCTTATTTTTCTCAGCTTACATTGTGTTGATTTTACATTTTTTAAAGTTTATCAACCATGAGAAAAACAATTAAAAGTTCCTTAAAATACCGCAAAAAGTAGAAGCCCGTTTTTAATCTGCTGGCTTCAAAAGTTTCTTGGAAAGCTTAATTAAATAGCAATTCATCTGTGCATTCTGTTCAGTCTTCTAAAGCCTGATAATGCTGTAGTCTTAATTAAAGGAAAAAAAAAACAAATGGAGTTTTTATTTTTTATTCTGTTAGATCAAGAGGAAATAGCACTCCATACCTCTGTCAACATCGGTCAAGTTGTTCACTTACAGGTTGATTTTATGCAGCTAAATATCCATCAGGCCAGAAAATCACATTAGAGTACATGTGATATTTACTCATGGTTTTTGCTTCAATGTTAAATATGAATGGTGAACATCTTTTGATGGTATATCAAGACCATAGACAGCTTAATTCTCAATCTGTTGAAATCGAACTGTTTAGTTAAGCAGCAGCAGCAGCAAGAGCAGATGAGTTATTCTGCTTCAGACTCCTGTCCTCAAAATTTGAGGTACTTTTTATGGCAGTTCATTTCTATTTCTCCATCATTGTTTTTTCAAAAGTCTTGGTCTAGGCTAATGTCTGCATCTCCACTCTAAAACTGAATTGTCCTAAGAGTCTATGAGGGTGTGTGCTAAGTTGCTTCAGTTGTGTTTGATTCTTTGCGACCTGATGGACTATAGCCCTCCAGGCTCCTCTATCCCTGGGATTCTCCAGGCAAGAATACTGGAGGTAAGTATTGCCATTCTCTTCTCCAGGGATTCTTCCTGACCCAGTGATTGAACCTGAGTCTCTTAGGTCTCCTGCATTGGCAGGTGGGTTCTTTACCACTAACGGCGCCTTGTCTAGTAGGACTGAATTGTTGATTGATCGATAAGAAGTGTGTCGTTTTGACCCTGTTCTCATTAAGAAAATTCATGTGCTTTTCTTGAAGCTAGAGAATATGTTGACTTATAGGTCCACAGAGCACCAGAGCTGTAAGGAATCTCAAGAGATTGTCCCATACAGTCTTCAAGCGCATAAAATTCTAAAAAAGACCCTCTAGGCTACAATTCAAAACCAGTCTCACCTTTGAAGAGCTTGATTTGCAAAATAGTCAGTTCTATCCAGGATATGCATTGTTTTGAAAAAGAACAGATTGGGATTTGCAGTAAAATACAAATTGTACTAAATGCACAATGCATATTGTGATACAATCATGCTCAGCATTCTGTTTTTGCTTTGTCGTCTCTGCATGAAAAGGAAGATAAAGAGATAACCACATCCCTTTTCACTTTAATCAAGGAAAATTTCTTAGGTAGGTACCCTCATCTAGTTTGTGAAGTTTGGTTTTGTGTTTTTGTTTTTGCTTGTATGGAGTAAGATTCTGAATTAATTTTTTCTGGGGAATCCATGACTTCATCTTTATCCCAAGTAAAGTTTGATTCTCAGTTTCAAGAGAGGGAGGATGCTAAGTAGAATTTATTGAAAGCCTAATACGTTCCTGGCACTTATATTACTTAGCTAATTATTTCATAATAACTTTATGAGGTAAGATCTGTTACCTAATTTTACCAGAGAGGAAACCTGTTAAAAAATAGCATGTCCCAAATTACACTGGGATCCAAACCTGTGATAATTTAAAATGCACTTCACTGTCAGTTTCTTCGTGCTCCATTGGCTTTAGAGAAGAACAAATTCCCTGTGAAATGTGCTCTTGCAACCAATCTTGGTTAAGAGAAGCCTAAAGTAACATTCTCCAGGAGGCAGTCTCTCTCTCTCTTTTTAATTTATTTTTGAATTGGAAGAAAATTGCTTTACAATGTTATGTTGGTTTCTGCTCTACAAAAACACAATCAGTCATAATTATAACTACCTCCCTTCCCTCTTAAGCCTCCCTCCCCTCTAAGTCATCCCACCCCTCTAAGTCATCACAGAGCACCAAACTGAGCTCCTTGTGCTCTATAGCAGCTTCCCACTAGCCATCTATTTTATTCGTGATAGTCTGTATATGACAATGCTACTTTTTCAATTTGTTCCACCCTCTCCTTCCCCTGCTGTGTCCACAAGTTGTGGGGAAAAACTTGGCTTGATTTTGCATTTAAAAGCAATTCTCCCCTTCTAGGAATAAGAAATGATTGAAAGGCTTGTTTAATTCTAATTAATTTAATGCCAAATGAATTAATGTCTATGGGAGGAAAGTTGTTAATTATACCCTAATAATAAGAATGACTCTCTCAACCCTGGATGCTGTCTGCAGCTGGCCCTGTTGTAGTTTTTCCTAAACCCTCTTAGCTCACATCAGTATTTACCTAAGGACTTTTTATTTGGCTTGGGGAGGATAGACGTTAGGCATTAGGACTCTGGAAATCCAATATCTATTTTTTCAATCTCAGGCCCTTTATGGTATGGAGTGTCTGAACTCTGCTGTCTGGATTAAAGTTTATTCAGTCATTTTTAATTTAATGTGTGTTTCACGTGTTTATTCCAGTTATTTGACTATGCCAGGCACCAACTGTGGTGGTTGTGCTTTGGTTGCTAAGTTGTGTCTGACTCTTGCAACCCCATGGATTGTAGCCCACCTCTGTCCACAGGCTTTTCAAGGCAAGAATACTGGAGTGGGTTGCCATTTACTTCTCCCATACCCTCATTTATTCAATTCTAAGTCTAGAAAGACAAGTCAACACTCAAGCCAAATCTAAATACATAGTGGAAAATGTAGAGTTGTTGCTGCTGTTCGGTTGCAAATTCATGTCTGATTCTTTGTGATTTCATGGACTGCAGCATGAAAGCCTCCACTGTCTTTCACTATCTCCCAGAGTTTGTTGATTCATGTCCACTGAGTCAGTGACACTATTTAACCACCTCATCCTCTGCCACTCTCTTTGCCGTTTTGCCTTCAATCTTTGCCAGCATCTGAATCTTTTCCAATGAGTCAGCTCTTTGCATCAGATAGCCACAGCTTTGGAACTTCAGCTTCAGCATCAGTCCTCCCAATGAATATTCAGGGTTGATTTCCTTTAGGATTGACTGGCTTGATCTCCTTGCAGTCCAAGGGACTCGTAAAAGTCTTCTCTCCAGCACCAAAATTTGAAAGCATTAATTCTTTGGTGCTCAGCCTTCTTTATAGTCCAACTCTCACGTCTGTACATGACTACTGAAAAACCACAGATTTGACTATAAGAACCTTTGTTGGCAAAGTGAAGTCTCTGCTTTTAATACACTGTCTAGGTTAGTCATACTTTTTCTTGCAAGGAGGAAGCAAGGAAAATGTAGAGATGTAAGATGAAATTCTGTGGGAGCACAGGGAACAGACAACTATCCTGAGGGAGGTAAAGGGTAGAGGTGAGGGAAAGAGATTTGAGTACTCTTGTCTTAGTGATGGAGACTCATTAGGCAGGTAGGAGCCAGGGAGTAATGGATGAGTGGCAATCATTCCAGCCAAAGGGAAAGTAACAACAAAGACAAGCAACAGCATGATGTGTCTGGAACTACAGGCTTTTTTCATGTAAATGCAAATCAAAGATCAACTAGAGATGAGGTTAGAGAGAGATGCATGGATAGTCAACCACTAATAGCTGCAACAGACACTATTATTTGTTTTCCCAGCAACCATCCCAGTCTTTGTGCAGACATTTGTCCTCCCATTGTCTGAGGGAGGAGAACCCCGATTCCACTCCACATGCAGATGGCAAAGCATCATTAGTCCAAGACAGTTATGTTCCATTTTCACTCACAAAACAGCCTCTGTTTGGAAGATAAATTGTTTAGTCACCCTAACTCCGATTCTTTTGGAAAATGCTTTCCTTTTTCTTACAAAAATGTTCAAGAAGAAAGAGTCCCTGAGCAACAATGTACACTATGCATTGTCTGGCATTGCTGTAACCATCTTATCAACTTGGCAAGGATGACAGTGTGGAAAGGCAGGAGGAATCCAGACCCATAACAGATTATAGAGCTACTGAATAAATCAGCTTTAGAATCATCCTCTGTTCAGTCTTGTCATGTGAGATAATACATTCCATACTGTTTACCTCAATTAAGTTGGGATTTGTTGTCCCTGAAGATAAAAGTCTATTAACTAGTATAGAGATTTGAATTCTTGATTTAAAGTCACAGACTTGGATATGATTTATTGACTGAACGACAACAATACAGAGAAGATGGGGATTCCCAGGTAGCACAGTGGTAAGGAATCTGCCTGCCAATGCAAGGAGAAATGGTTTCAATCCCTGAGTTGGGAAGACCCCTGGAGTAGGAAATGGCAACCCACTCCAGTATTCTTGCCTGGAAAATCCCACAGACAGAGGAACCTGGTGGGTTACAGTCCATGTAGTCACCAAGAGTTGGGTCATGTGCACACACACACACACACACACACACACACACACACACAGAAGATACGATGAATACATAGAAAATACTATGTACATAGAAGTTCTAGAAGTAATCTTTGTTTAAGCCCTTATTTGTTCTGTGTGAATAAACTTAAAATTCAAAGAGTGAAGAGAATGACCTAAGGTCTTAAATCTGGTTAGCTGGAGAGTTAACAATAGTACCTGGTCTCCTGATAGAATTTCAAGATCATTTTCCACTGTACTTGTGCTGTAAAGGTGATCTGGGTTCAGATATTCTACAGAGTGGCCCTTTGTCCCATGAATTCCCATTATAGCACCTGAGTTCAGTTTTTAAAAGAAAAATGAACTGCATGTGAGACTATAAACTAAAAGACTTACAAATATTATGTAACTCAATGACTTAATTATTAGCCACCAGCAATCTTCATATTGATTAAAAAAACACTCAGATTCATAGTTGTTCAGGCCATTTGCTCAAAGCCACAAAGCTAGTGATGGAATAGATGGCAATTATGGATCTCTGGAACAAAAGCATGGCTAGAGCAAATGGCAAGAAAACAGAAAGAGCTGGAAGATTTTTAAGAATTCTGAATGACTTCCTCTTTTAAAATTAATTAATTTTGATTGGAGGATTATTTCTTTACAATATTGATGTAGTTATTGCCATACATGGACATGAATCACCCACATGTGCACATGTGTCTCCCCATCCTGAAGCCCCCTGCCCACCTCCCTCCCCATCCCATCCCTCTGGGTTGTCCCAGAGCACCAGCTCTGGGTGCCCTGCTTCATGCATCAAACTTGCGCTGGTCATCTACTCTACATATGGTAATATACATGTTTCAATGCCATTCTCTTAAATCATCCCACCTTCACCTTCTCCCACATAGTCCAAAAGTCTATTCTTTGTATCTGTGTCTCTTTTGCTGCCTTGCATATAGGATCGTCATTACCATCTTTCTAAATTCTATATATATGCATTACTATAAACTTCCAAATGCAACTTGAGTTCTTCTGAAACTTGTTGCTGACTCTTCTAAGTGCTTCTGGTGAAAAATTTTCTGAAGAAACTGATACAGTTTTGTACCTTTTGAAATGTATACAGCACTCTCATTTGTTGGAATTGTCATCAGTGGGAAAACTTTTTGTTGAGGAAGCAGCTTTATCCCCAGGGACACAAGAAGACTTCTCATAGTTTGATCAATCTGATTAAAGATAAGGGTAAAATGCTTCATGGTGACTTGGAAATATGTTTGTCATATTTGACAAATTTGACAAATGTTTGTCATCATTTGTGGGAAACTATATGAAAATGAAGTCAATAAATGAGAAGACAAAGCCAAGATATGGAAAGGAGCTGATTCCCAATGACTTTCGCTTTTACATTTTTTTTAACATCTATATCCAATTATTCCAGTTTTATTTACCCTTATACCTTTAGTTGCATGAATGGTTTCCTCTCCTACCTAAATCCGTTTGTATTGGTTTAGTTCCCTTGTAATTATTATTTTTTTTTTAAAATTTCCATTCATTTTATTTATTATTTTTTTTAATTGTTTTTGCCATACATTGTCATGATATCACCATGGGTTTACATATGCTTCCCCTCCGGAACCCCCCTCCCTCTTCCC